>AWOL01S0071759.1:4731-24127 GCA_000715115.1 Nicotiana otophora | reverse complement strand
CGCCACATTGTACGAAGGCATCATAGTCTGAAGGCATCATCCTCATAGCCCAAATACATCATGTCATGGCCTGAGGATCTCTCAAAATTACATATCATTATTCAAAGGCATCATAGTCTAAAGGCACCATCCTCATGGCCCAAGGACAGCATTTCATGGCCTGCAAATCCCTTATCATACGCTTCATGGCTCAGGACGTCATAGTCTAAGGATATCATCCTCATTGTCCACACACAAGTCCCATGGTCTGAAGGGAGTCTGCATCATGTTTAAATTTCTGCAATAACCCTATATATTCGTGTGCATCGTGTTTTAAGTTTTGTAGTTAACTTGGTGGGTAATCGTTCTACAAACGGGTGCAATTCTCGCTCTGATTTCTGTTCACAACGTTCACATCCTTCGATCATCTAAAATGTAACCAATGACCGGCAATTGATTATTCTTTCTTCCGTAACTTCCCAATAATTTATCTCGAATAGCCGTAACACTAAAATTCACATTCATAGCTCCACCTGCAATTATCCATTACTGACGACACTATCCTATCCAAGAGATCCTTTTTCTAAGCACACGACAACTCTTATAACAATTTCATCGGTTTCGTTCGTCGTTGGATCCAGAACTACACACGGCCTAATTCCCGTTACACTAGGGATATATAGGCAACTCAGGAACCAGGGTTCGACACCAAACTTTTTAAAAAATGCATCATCCTCACTCATTTTGGACAAAATTGGTCAACATTTTCTTTACCCAACAACTCTTTCATCATTCCGGGTAAAGAAGGACAGCTGTTGATATCCAATTTTGCTCTCATATTTTATAAATTTCATATATACTTTCAAAATATCATTTTTGCATCATTACCAATTTACAAGAGGCATATAAGTATTTTTTATAATTTTCCATAATTTTTAAGGCTTTAAAACTGATTTTCTTGCATTTAAAATTTTCAAATATTTATTAACTACCCTTTCAAATTATTTTTGATGACTTAATCATCTAAATTTATTATTTACAACCATATATATGTTTTATAACATTTGTATTTCATTTGATATAATTACGTTTGTATTTTGAGCTATTTGTGCAATTTTACAATAATAGCCTATATTCTATACATAACTACATTATTTACATTGTTTATACTATAATAGTATTTTTATACTTTTATAATGTTATGATATTATTATAAATTATTTTAAACAAATTTTGCATATTTAATTTATAGCCCATACAAGGTTGATTTCGGACCAAAACTACCGGCCCAAACACTTATCCCCCTTCATGTAATCCATAGTTCTGGATCAAGATTTGTTTTGAAACATTGTTTGAAATAATCATGTTGCTTTTAAACTCTGTTTCTGGAATGATAAGCATAAACTTGCCTCATATGTGGCTTGGATGTATCCCAATTTAAGAATGATCTTGCTTATATGCCCAGATTAGAATGGTTGCTAGTAACAATTTTAAGAGCAGTTCTGTTACCTATATGCCTGAATTTAGCATCCCTTATCTTAATCATTGGAATAGTTTGGGGCTGGTATATTGGGCATCCCATTGGTATTGAGGGTTCGAAATATATTGTCTGCACCTGGAGTTCGGGCATGATTTTCGCATGAAGTCCTAAGGCTATTTGAAGGGCCAGATATATTACTAGTTATTAAATATTTGTATTTGGGCCTGTAATTATTTTAAATGATATGTAATAGCTTGTAAAACTGAATGATGGGGAAATTAGTGGAAAAAGGTAACGGGTATACTTTATTCTGGCATAAAAGGGTAGAGAACAGGTCTATAGGGTATATGTGCTTTATTTGCTGTTTTTGCTAGCGTGCTTTATTTCTGCACACTCATAGGAATCATGCCTATAGGGATCACATGCACTTCACTTAACTTATCTATGTAACGAGTTGACCAGTTGTTTTGAGTATTTACACTTCGCTCGGTAGTTTGGGGGCACGAGTAACTCCAAATGATGTATTATGACTTATTTGAATCGTCGATTTCGGTTTTCAGGTTATTCGGAATTGATTCGGAAGGATGATTCTTAACTAGGAAGCTTTAAGTTGGAAGAGTTGACCAAGTTTGATTCTTTGTGAATTTGACTCCGGAACGGAGTTTTGATGGTTCTGATAGGTACGGATGGTATTTTGGACTTGTGCGTATGCTCAGATTTGCATTTCAATGTTTCTAGAAGGTTTCGCCACAAATTGGCAAAAATTGAAAATTTGAAGGTTTTGAAAGTTCACAAGTTTGACCGAGAATTCACTTTGTTGATATAAGATTCGGATAGTGGTTCCGGGAATTGGAATAGCTTCGTTATGTCATTTTGGGCTTGTGCGCAAAATTTGGCTTCATTCCGGGTTGATTTGCTATGTTTCGGCACGAATGATAGAAGTTGAAAAGTTCAAAGTTCATTAAGTTCGATTTGAGGTGTGATTCATCATATTGATGTTGTTATGCATGATTTGAGGCCTCGAGTAGGTTTGTGTTATGTTATGGGACTTTTTGGTATATTTGGCCGCGGTTCTGAGTGGCCCGGGTGAGTTTCGGACGAGGTTCGGACCATTTCTAATCCTTCTTTGGTTGCTGGTTTTCTCTTGTTACCTGTTGCTCCTGGCGTTCTTCGCAATCACAAAGCTTTGGCCGCTGTCGTGAAAGGTGTTTTGGTCAGTGGAGCTATTATTTCTTAATGTTCGCGCTTCTGAGGTCGCGTTTGCACTGGGTTGAAAATTTTAGTCTTCGCATTCACGTCCATGGCTATGTGTTCGCGTAGTGTTGAGCGAGGATTGGTCAGTCTATATGGGTCCTTCATCGCATTCGTAGTGAGTGATTCGTGATCGCGGAAGTTTGGTTGTATACTTCATCGTGTTCGCGAGGGTTTTGCCGCGAACACGTAGTGTAAAGTGTCGCAATGTGAGTTTGTGCTTCGCGAACGCGCTTCTACTGCGTTCGCATATGGTATCATTGGGAAGTGCATATAAAGTAACTCTATTTCAGGGGTTTCAGTCATTTATTTAATTTTGGAGCTCTGTAGCTCGGATTGAGGCAATTCTTGAAGCAATTTGCACCATCGCTACTCTTTTTTGATTTTATATCATGAAGCTATCTTCGTTTTTGGCATTTGATTGAGGGGACCAAAAGAGAAAATTGGGGGTTTTAGCCTAAAGTTTCATAGTGCGATTTTTTGAGTTTTGAACATTGCTTTGGGGTCAGATTTGAGTGAAACTAGTATGGTTGGATATGTAATTGAATGGTTTGTCGGGTACCGAGGTGCGGTCCCGAGTTGGAATGTTTGGCCGATTTTGGGCTTTTAATTAAAGATTCAACATTTATCGATTGGTTTGTTTCCTTTGGCATTATTTGATGTATTTGAGTTGCTTTTGGTTAGTTTTGAGCTGTTCGGAGGTCAGTACGCACAAGACGACATTTTTGGAGCATCGCTTGGCTTTCTCTATATAGGAATTGGCTTGTTCGAGGCAATTAACATTTCTAAACTTGGTGTTGGGGGTATGAAACCCCGAATTATGTGCTATATTGGTGCTGAGGTGACATACATGCTAGGTGACGGGCGTGTGGGCATGCACCATGTGAATTGTGACTCCCTTATTTCCGCGGTTCTGTGTAGTTACCTGATCTTATCTATAACCATGAATTTGCTACGTACTTGAGCTATTGAGTTGTGACCCATGTTAGAAACCACATCTAGGCTACATGCTTATCCTGTTAGGACCCACTGAGGTCATAACTGATGTTGAGTTATCTTCTTTCATTACATTACATACTCAGTCATATGCATATCATATCTCAGTCTCAGTTACCATTAATTAACACATCATATCATCATTTTGGGCTAGTTTCATGGCATTGTGAGCCCGAGAGACTGGAGAGATTGATGACTGAGTGAGTACATGAGTTCATATCTGAGATGCATTGCATTGACATGCACACATAACATAAAGGCATAGAGATGTAGTTTCCTCATGCTGTACGGTATCACGCCATATATGGCTTCTCACACATATGTCATGTGTACATATGGGCATAGAAATGTATTTTACACTTGCTATCTAGATAGAAAATGAAACACGTTATTTATTGTTGAAAGGATTATTGGAAAAATAATTACAGTTTTCAAACTTACTCATATTTTTGGCAACTTCGGTAAACGACTTGGGTTTTCACTAATATACTAGAAATGTAGAACTATTTTCAAAAATCATGATTTAGCTGAGCATTCTATCGCTGAGTTGCTTCTTTTATTACTTGCTTTACTGTGTTATGGACTGTTGTTGGCTATTAGTGTAGGACCCGACCTTTGTTCCAGCTCGTCACTACTTTTAACCTAATGTTAGGTTTGTTACTTATTGAGTACATGGGGTCGGTTGTACTCACACTACACTTTTGCACCTTGCGTGCAGAGGTTGGTTGCTGATGTTGTTGTGATCAACAAGAGCTGGAATTAAAGACGTACCTGCGTTTCAGTTGTAGCTTCATCTTGTTTATAGTAGCCTTATATTCATAAAGATTTTCTTATGTACATTTCGAATAGATGATGTATTTATTTCACACCAGCTTTGTAAATTCTAATCTTAGAAGCTCATGATTTGTACTATCATTCCACGGGGAACGTATCAGTTTTAGATGTTTTCTTTATTTTAATTGTCTTATTAATTTCATTAGAATTGGTTAGTTATTAATTGGCTTACCTAGCGGGTTGGGTTAGATGCTATCACGACTAGTTGGATTTTGGATCATGACATATTGGTATCTGAGCTCTAGGTTCATAGGTTCCACAAGTCATGAGCAAGTGTCTAGTAGAGTCTTACGGATCGGTATGATGACATCCATANTTCGTAGTGAGTGATTCGTGATCGCGGAAGTCTGGTTGTATACTTCATCGTGTTCGCGAGGGTTTTGCCGCGAACACGTAGTGTAAAGTGTCGCAATGTAAGTTTGTGCTTCGCGAACGCGCTTCTACTGCGTTCGCATATGGTATCATTGGGAAGTGCATATAAAGTAACTCTATTTCAGGGGTTTCAGTCATTTATTTAATTTTGGAGCTCTGTAGCGCGGATTGAGGCAATTCTTGAAGCAATTTGCACCATCGCTACTCTTTTTTGATTTTATATCATGAAGCTATCTTCGTTTTTGGCATTTGATTGAGGGGACCAAAAGAGAAAATTGGGGGTTTTAGCCTAAAGTTTCATAGTGCGATTTTTTGAGTTTTGAACATTGCTTTGGGGTCAGATTTGAGTGAAACTAGTATGGTTGGATATGTAATTGAATGGTTTGTCGGGTACCGAGGTGCGGTCCCGAGTTGGAATGTTTGGCCGATTTTGGGCTTTTAATTAAAGATTCAACATTTATCGATTGGTTTGTTTCCTTTGGCATTATTTGATGTATTTGAGTTGCTTTTGGTTAGTTTTGAGCTGTTCGGAGGTCAGTACGCACAAGACGACATTTTTGGAGCATCGCTTGGCTTTCTCTATATAGGAATTGGCTTGTTCGAGGCAATTAACATTTCTAAACTTGGTGTTGGGGGTATGAAACCCCGAATTATGTGCTATATTGGTGCTGAGGTGACATACATGCTAGGTGACGGGCGTGTGGGCATGCACCATGTGAATTGTGACTCCCTTATTTCCGCGGTTCTGTGTAGTTACCTGATCTTATCTATAACCATGAATTTGCTACGTACTTGAGCTATTGAGTTGTGACCCATGTTAGAAACCACATCTAGGCTACATGCTTATCCTGTTAGGACCCACTGAGGTCATAACTGATGTTGAGTTATCTTCTTTCATTACATTACATACTCAGTCATATGCATATCATATCTCAGTCTCAGTTACCATTAATTAACACATCATATCATCATTTTGGGCTAGTTTCATGGCATTGTGAGCCCGAGAGACTGGAGAGATTGATGACTGAGTGAGTACATGAGTTCATATCTGAGATGCATTGCATTGACATGCACACATAACATAAAGGCATAGAGATGTAGTTTCCTCATGCTGTACGGTATCACGCCATATATGGCTTCTCACACATATGTCATGTGTACATATGGGCATAGAAATGTATTTTACACTTGCTATCTAGATAGAAAATGAAACACGTTATTTATTGTTGAAAGGATTATTGGAAAAATAATTACAGTTTTCAAACTTACTCATATTTTTGGCAACTTCGGTAAACGACTTGGGTTTTCACTAATATACTAGAAATGTAGAACTATTTTCAAAAATCATGATTTAGCTGAGCATTCTATCGCTGAGTTGCTTCTTTTATTACTTGCTTTACTGTGTTATGGACTGTTGTTGGCTATTAGTGTAGGACCCGACCTTTGTTCCAGCTCGTCACTACTTTTAACCTAATATTAGGTTTGTTACTTATTGAGTACATGGGGTCGGTTGTACTCACACTACACTTTTGCACCTTGCGTGCAGAGGTTGGTTGCTGATGTTGTTGTGATCAACAAGAGCTGGAATTAAAGACGTACCTGCGTTTCAGTTGTAGCTTCATCTTGTTTATANTGGAATGTTTGGCCGATTTTGGGCTTTTAATTAAAGATTCAACATTTATCGATTGGTTTGTTTCCTTTGGCATTATTTGATGTATTTGAGTTGCTTTTGGTTAGTTTTGAGCTGTTCGGAGGTCAGTACGCACAAGACGACATTTTTGGAGCATCGCTTGGCTTTCTCTATATAGGAATTGGCTTGTTCGAGGCAATTAACATTTCTAAACTTGGTGTTGGGGGTATGAAACCCCGAATTATGTGCTATATTGGTGCTGAGGTGACATACATGCTAGGTGACGGGCGTGTGGGCATGCACCATGTGAATTGTGACTCCCTTATTTCCGCGGTTCTGTGTAGTTACCTGATCTTATCTATAACCATGAATTTGCTACGTACTTGAGCTATTGAGTTGTGACCCATGTTAGAAACCACATCTAGGCTACATGCTTATCCTGTTAGGACCCACTGAGGTCATAACTGATGTTGAGTTATCTTCTTTCATTACATTACATACTCAGTCATATGCATATCATATCTCAGTCTCAGTTACCATTAATTAACACATCATATCATCATTTTGGGCTAGTTTCATGGCATTGTGAGCCCGAGAGACTGGAGAGATTGATGACTGAGTGAGTACATGAGTTCATATCTGAGATGCATTGCATTGACATGCACACATAACATAAAGGCATAGAGATGTAGTTTCCTCATGCTGTACGGTATCACGCCATATATGGCTTCTCACACATATGTCATGTGTACATATGGGCATAGAAATGTATTTTACACTTGCTATCTAGATAGAAAATGAAACACGTTATTTATTGTTGAAAGGATTATTGGAAAAATAATTACAGTTTTCAAACTTACTCATATTTTTGGCAACTTCGGTAAACGACTTGGGTTTTCACTAATATACTAGAAATGTAGAACTATTTTCAAAAATCATGATTTAGCTGAGCATTCTATCGCTGAGTTGCTTCTTTTATTACTTGCTTTACTGTGTTATGGACTGTTGTTGGCTATTAGTGTAGGACCCGACCTTTGTTCCAGCTCGTCACTACTTTTAACCTAATATTAGGTTTGTTACTTATTGAGTACATGGGGTCGGTTGTACTCACACTACACTTTTGCACCTTGCGTGCAGAGGTTGGTTGCTGATGTTGTTGTGATCAACAAGAGCTGGAATTAAAGACGTACCTGCGTTTCAGTTGTAGCTTCATCTTGTTTATAGTAGCCTTATATTCATAAAGATTTTCTTATGTACATTTCGAATAGATGATGTATTTATTTCACACCAGCTTTGTAAATTCTAATCTTAGAAGCTCATGATTTGTACTATCATTCCACGGGGAACGTATCAGTTTTAGATGTTTTCTTTATTTTAATTGTCTTATTAATTTCATTAGAATTGGTTAGTTATTAATTGGCTTACCTAGCGGGTTGGGTTAGATGCTATCACGACTAGTTGGATTTTGGATCATGACATATTGGTATCTGAGCTCTAGGTTCATAGGTTCTACAAGTCATGAGCAAGTGTCTAGTAGAGTCTTACGGATCGGTATGATGACATCCATACCTATCTTCGAGAGGCTGCAGGACATTTAGGATATACTTCCCATATTTTTTTCCTTATGATGCGACATTGATTCAACTTGAAGCGTAACTCTTTCAATTCCTTCCACGCATTTGTATGCGCATGTGAGTGTTCGGTATCAGCGGTGCATCAATGACTTGTGAATCCATGGATGAGGAGCGAGATGTGATTTCTGTGTGCTGATGATGGGCCATTCTGGAGGACTTGAGGCTGGGTTTTGACTATAGTTGGAGCACGGAGGTTTCGGATGTGTGAGAACACGCTTTTGGACTTATAAGTCCAGTAGTGTCCCTATTAGTGAAATTTATGGCTCAATGAGTGATTTGATGGCTATATGATGAGTATGACGTGACTGCGGGATGTGTTCAGATGGATTGAATGTGACAAGAAAAGTTTGCTTAATATGTAAAAAGGACTACTGGGTGCTTGATGTATGTCTTGATGTGACGTATAGTCTCGAGTAATGAGTGTATTGAATGATTTTTCATGATTGTCTAATTGTAGAATAAAATAGAGTTTTATGTCTTGTTGATGGGTTCAGACTCAGGAAGATTAAGTGATTGCATAGTACTTGTGGCTGTGAAAATGGTATAAAGAGATGTCAGTTGAGGCTAAGCGGGTGGGTTATAACCTGCGAGGTAATCGATGGATGTGTGATTTTTATGATGTTGTGTGGAGTCTTTCTTTTCTACTAGTGGGTTATATTTGTGCGATATGAGTTTGGATTGGTTGTAATAGTTGACTTGACTTTCACGAGGTTGAATGCGAGATTTGCATATGACTTGAGGTATTAGATGGTTGGTATTACATGAGCTTATAAAGGATTTAATTGAATCTCACTGCAGTATTATGGTAGTAATGTGGTATGGTTATCTTAAGTTATCAGATGTTTTATTCCATGGCTTTGATCTAAGTGGGGGAGTCTGCTATCGAGTTGCTTGCATGGTTATGTGTTGTATTTGTTTCGGTTTGAGGTACACTGGTGAATCATCTATGACTTTCAAAGGTTGAGATTGTGGATGACTCGAGTAAGGGAAATTTTGGATACGGGTTGTATTACACTCTACGGGTATATGGGAATTATGAAATGATTGAGTGGTTATCCATGAAGGATATAGTGTGCATGGTGTAGGAATTTGCTTTGTTGCGTTAAGGCGGGGTTACTTCTTTGAGTGTCATCGTTCTAATGGGGCACAAGTCGTTTGGCCCGTTTGGGGCGGTGAAATTGAGATTTTAGCAGAGGGAATGAGTCTCGAGAATGGTTCTAATGGATTCAAAATTTATATGTAGCAATTGATAATTTCGGATTAGTATATGGCTAGGATCTGATATTTGCATTAGATGGTGTTGAGACTCGTGGTATTTCTATATACTTACGGATTCTACATATCAGTATCAGGAGGTGAAGAAAAACAATTTTCGGTTCGTAGAAGGTCTCTTCAGAGTGGGTATCTTGGTTGTGGTACTTTTGGGGTGCTTGAGAGAGAATTCAGCGGTTTATGGGCCTTAAGGCGGTGTGGTTTTATGCTAGAGTTCATGGGGTAAGTTTTGGTTAAGGATCATGGTGTTCTAGCAAGGAGAAGTATAAATTTGAAGGCAATTTGGAATGAGCTTGGAGAAATAGGACAACATGGTAGTAGGTCGGATTAGCACTGTAATGGATATGATCTGTTCTTTTGGCACTATGATGTGGTGAGTTTCTATAGGTGTTTTATGGCAATGCTCTTGGGTTTTGGTGACCTGCATGTCTTGGTTGACATAGAGGGATTCAGTTCTGATGGCTTAGTTACGTGTTAATGGGTTTCAAAGAGTTTTCCATAGCTCCTACCATGGTTGAGATGGATATCTCCTACCGGCGTGAGGAGCATGTTGAGTATTGTGATTTTCTCCTGGATTAGATCAAATGGACGGTTCCTAGATAACTGAGTATGTAGTTTGCTTGTGACTCGGAGAGGATTATGAGATTCTTGTACTTTTCATATGATGTCATGATCGATGTAGTGTGTTGTGTTGGATTGAGATTTACATCTGCAAGGTCACGGGTAAGTTTTGAAGGGGAGGACATAAATTCTTAGGCAGCATGGAAGGTTTCAGATGACTAGGTGAGTGATATTACTACTTGGTATTGCCTAAAAAGGGTGTGCATTTCAGAAGGCGCATTGTGTTTTGACTTACGGATGCTTCATTGGTATTGCGGTGCTCGCCTGGTTGATCTATTTTTGATATTTAGATTTTGCTATGTGGAACGGAAGAATTATATAGGTATTCCTCGTGGGGTGATCGTGTATGAGAAATTTGTTAGACATTCGGGCAATGGAGTTAGGATCAGATATGGTGATTCATGTGTTCGATGGATTTGGAGACCGAGAATGTTTAGAAGCAGATTTTTTCGTGTTTGAGGATTGTAAAGATGTGGCCAAAGCTAGCCTGATTATAGTATGTGTAATGATTTAGTCATTGTGGACATTCTGAGGGTTATTTATCTATTTATGGATGACCATAGTTGATTAGGGTCCTATTGATACGCCCAATGAGGATGTGTATTCTATACTGGGTCGAATGGATTGACTCCGTATTACTGTTGTTGAGGGATGTGCTATTCGGTTAGAGTTTAGCCTATTCGTTTTCTATTATGTTCTATGCATTACTCTTCTATTCTATGATGGGTGTGATTCGTTGGTTATATGCACACATGCTGTGGTTATAATTGGTCCTTATAACAGAATTAGGGCGAGATGGGTGTTTGGGTGTTGCATGATTGATTGCGCATTGGTTATGTTCTTTCGGGTTTGTGTGGCATTATGTCATTTGCTTCTCCATGGTCATGGTCATGCACCTTGGGTACCTAATATCGAGTTGCGCGTGGTTATTGATTTTGAGCAGGGCAATTTGAAGTATCTCATATGGACAAGTGTTTGGATGGGATCGCGTATTGCGACAGAGTTATGTTGAGATATGATGCTTTGTGTTAGATTCGTGTGTTATGGTTCTACATCGTGTGATGGGATTTTAGCATTGCGTTGTGGCGGTATTTGGTGGGCTTGAGGGACGGTTCCCTTATTTGAGTCATTTTCCATATTTGAGTACATTTGAATTATTGTATATGGGTGCATGGATTGCCCGGTTTGTGGATCTGGGTAGTATTGGTGTGGCATGTCAGTAGAGTAGTTGGTATTTGATAAGATGAAGTCGTCGGATCTAGGATGGGTGCTATCAGATTTGATTGCGGTATATTTTGAAGAATAATATCGGAAGTAGGCTTAGAAATTGGCTATAGTTGTTGTTGAAGGAGAGGGAGATCCATGAATTGTTGATCTGATGAATGGTTATGAGTTTCCGCGTGTTTCTTTCATCATCGGCAGTGTACGAAGGTTTTAGAATGAGGTTTTGTTTGACATGAGGTTTATTACCGGAATTGGGTTGTTTTGGGCAGCTACTGTGATTGGAGATTTTGTTATGAGTATTTGAGTTATGCGGTATATCATGTGATTACATCTTAGGTTATGGTTATGGCTTGATACAGCTTGTTCAGACTTATACAGTCTGTAGATGCGAGATGCGAGTCTTATAAAAATTTCCAGATATTGGAAATTAGATTCTATGGTTTACGGGCTAAGGTTGAATTAGGGATTTTCAGTTATGTTATGATGTCAGGCTTATATGGATTAGGGTGACGAGGGATTACCCCCGGGTATATGCATGGCAAGGTTACACGGTGATTTGATGGCTTTAGAACAACTCCAGAACGTAATATTAAGTGGGGGAGGATGTAATGACCCGACCGGGTGTTATGAGCATTTCCACTTCGCTCGGTAGTTTGGGGGAATGAGTAGCTCCGTATGATGTTTTATGACTTGTGTGAATCATCGGTTTTGGTTTTCAGGTTATTCGGAATTGGTTCGGAAGGATGATTCTCGACTAAGAAGCTTTAAGTTGGAAGAATTAACCAAGTCTGAATATTTGTGATTTTGACCCCAGAATTGAGTTTTGATGGTTCCGATAGGTCCGAATGGTTATTTTGGACTCTGGCGTATGCTTGGATTTGCATTCGAATGTTTCAAGAATGTTTCATCACAAATTGGCAAAAATTGAATATTTGAAGGTTTAACCGAGAGTTGACTTTGTGGATATCGGATTCGGATTGTGGTTCCGGGAATTGGAATAGCTTCGTTCTGTCATTTGTGGCTTGTGTGCCAAATTTGAGTTCATTCCTGGTTGATTTGCTATGTTTCGGCACGAATTATGAAAGTTACAAAGTTCAAAGTTCATTAAGTTCGATTTGAGGTGTAAACCGTCATTTTGATGTTGTTGTGCGTGATTGAGGCCTCGAGTAGGTCTGTGTTATGTTATGTGACTTGTTGGTATATTTTTGTGGGGTCCCGAGTAGCTCGGGTGAGTTTCAGATGAGGTTCAGACCATTTCATATTCTTATTTGGTTGCTTTTTATTCAGCTGTTACCTGTTGCTCATGGCGTTCTTCGCGATCGCGAAGATTTGGCAGCGATCGCTAAAGGTGTTTTGGTCAGTGGGGCTATTTGTTCTTCATGTTCGCGTTTCTGAGTTCGCATTTGCACTGGGTTGAAGATTTTAGTCTTCGTGTCCGCGTCCATGGCTATGCGTTCGCGTAGTGTTGAGCGAGGGCTGGTCAGTCTATATTGATCCTTCATCGCATTCGCAGTAAGTGGTTCGCGATCGCGGAAGTCTGGTAGTGTGATTCATTGTGTTCGCGAGGGTTTTACCGCGAACGCGTAGTGTAAAGTGTCGCAATGTGAGTTTGTGCTTCGCGAACGCGAGGCTTTTACAGCGTCTGCGTAGTGTATCACTGGGCAGTGCATATAAAGTACTCTATTTCGGGTGTTTCGGCCATTTTTGCATTTTTGGATCTATGAAGCTCGGATTGAGGCGATTCTTGAAGCAATTTTCACCTTGTGGAATGGGGTAAGCGTTCTCTACTCATTTTTTATTTTATATAATGAATCTATCTTCATTTTCGGCATTTGATTGAGGGTTCCAAAAGAGAAAATTGGGGGTTTTAGCCTAAAGTTTCATAATACGAATTTTTGATTTTTGAACATCGACTTGGAGTCAGATTTGAGTGAATCTAGTATGGTTGGACTCGTAATTGAATGGGTTGTCGGATGTTATGAGCTTTGTTTGGTTCCGAGGTGCGGGCCCAAGTTGGACTTTTAGGCCAATTTTGGGCTTTTGATTAAAGATTCAACATTTATCAATGTGTTTATTTCCTTTGGCATTATTTGATGTATTCGAGTTGCTTTTGGCTAGTTTTGAGCCGATCAGAGATCGGTACGCGCATTTTTGGAGCATCACATGGCTTGTTCGGTATTGGAATTTGCTTGTTCGAGGAAAGTAACCCTTCTAAACTTGGTGCTAAGGGTATGAAACCCCGAATTACGTGCTATGTGATTGGTGTTGAGGTGAAGCACATGCTAGGTGATGGGCGTGTGGGCGTGCACTGTGTGAATTGTTACTCCGTTATTCCTGTGGTACTGTGTAGTTACCTGATCTTATCTATAACCATAAAATGTCTACGTACTTGAGCTATTGAGATGTGACCCATGTTAGAAACCATGTATAGGCTACATGCTTATCTTATTGGAACCCACTGAGGTCATTTCTGCTGTTGAGTTATCTGCTTTCATTACATTACATACTCAGTCATACGCATTCATATGCATATCATATCTCAGTCTCTCTTACCATTTATTGGCACCTCATATCATCATTTTGGGCTAGTTTCATGGCATTGTGAGCCTGAGAGACTAGAGATATTGATGATTGAGTGAGGCCGAGGGCCTTAGTGCGAGTTATATTATGGGATCATGTTATATTGACTACATTTATGGGATCGGGCTGCACACCGCAGTGGGTGTTTACTGATTTATGATTGCCTTTGGGCTGAAGGTGCCCCTTCGAAGTATGTACACACCCCCAGTGAGCGCGATTGATTTATATTGAGGGATGGATCTTCCCTGGACATGCATCCTTTCCGAAGCATTTATACCTTGGGATGGATCTTCCCTATGGGCTGGATTGGTCCTACTCAGTACTGAGTGACTGATGGTCAGTTGACGTATATATTCCGGGATGGATCTTCCCTGGGCCGGATTGGCCATATATAAAACTGAGTGATTGGGCATGATGAGTAGAAAGTCCGAGATACACTGCATTGACATGCACATGACATACATGCATAGAGATGTATTTTCCTCATGTTGTACAGTATCACGTCATATATGGCTTCTCACACATGTAGACAAATGGGCAGAGAGATGTATTCTACACTTGCTATCTAGAAAGAAAATGAAACACCTTATTTATTGTTGAAAGGATTTTTGGAAAACAGTTGCAGTTTTCAAACATACTCATATTTTTTGTAACTTCGATAAAAGACTTGGGTTTTCACTAATATACTAGAAAGGCAGAACAATTTTCAGAAATCATGATTTAGCTGAGAATTCTATATCTGAGTTACTTCTTTTATTACTTGCTTTACGTTGTTATGGACTGTTGTTGGCTATTGGAGTTGGTCCCGTCCTTTGTTCCAGCTCGTCACTACTTTCAACCTAATGTTAGGTTTGTTTCTTATTGAATACATGGGGTCAGTTGTACTCATACTACACTTCTGCATCTTGCGTGCAGATGTTGGTTGATGATGTTGCTGTGATCGATGGGAGCTGGAATTGAAAACGTACCTACATTCTGGTTATAGCTGCCTCTTGTTTATGGTAGCCTTAGATTCATAAAAATCGATTTATGTACATTTCGAAAAGATGATGTATATATTTCACACTAGCTTTGTAAATTCTAATCTTAGAAGCTCATGATTTGTACTACCAGTCCATGGGGAACGTATCAGTTTCAGATGTTTTCTTTTAATTAATTGTCTTATTAATTTAATTGGAATTTGTTAGTTGTTAATTGGCTTACCTAGCGGGTTGGGTTAGGTGCCGTCATGACTAGTTGGATTTTGGGTCGTGAATGTCTAATACTTGTACACTATTCAAAGGATGTTTGATATACCTGTTTTGATGTCTACTACTATGCACACATAGACATCATGCCTATATGATGCAATAACACATGCTTCGCTAATCTAGAACATGTCTATAGGGCTTTAACTAATTAATCAATCAGTCACTTCTATTGCTTTTATTGCACTGCTTACCCAGATATCATGGCTGCATGATCTTAATCAATTACTTTACTACTTTTGCTGCTTTGTTGAACTACCATACTTAGATGACATGCCAATAGGATACTTCGATTTTCAGTCATTAGAAATCCTGCCTATAGGATACTGTCACCTGCCTAAGAAGCATGTTTTTAAAATCAGCGCTGTTAATTTTGAGCTTTCAAACAGTTGCACCACTTCATTGTGAAAACAATTAGAGATCATTCCTATAGGACCTGCAATGCCTTTAATCTGCCAATGCGTTAACCTAAAGCTGCAATGCTGCATGTACAATACTGGAAAATCAGAATCACATAGAGACCATGTTTATAGGACTTAATGACTTAACGTGTTCTAATTTGAAACAGTCTACATGCGTGCAATTTGTTGCTTACGTGTGGAGGCCAACTTGAGCCATTTATTGACTTTGTGTGATGTACTATATGTTTCAAATGTGCGCCTAGTTTTATCATTTTGAGCATCCAAAGTAGTGTCTAGAACCACCCAAATAGTAGGTTCAAATCCTCCTAAACCATAGGCATGGGACATGTAGCACACACATAGGAGACAATTTAGAATTGAATTAGAGTGCTTTAAGTAAATAAATTTAACATAGTAATTAGGTAGTATGAAATGATAGTCTGTGCCCGCTGAATAATATGAGCAGCCCTTACCCTAAAGGAGTTGTGAAGTATTACACGGGGTGATCCTTTAGGCTAAAAACATAGCACCCCTCTCTTTTACATGTTTATTGTTCACACATAGTCATTGAATATAGAATAATTAAGTTGTACCTTGTAACCTCTAAAGACTTGTATTGACTATCTATATAGTTTAATTATTGACCTGATTTTCTTTACACTTGTTCACAATAGAACCTTTAAACTCCTTGTCTTCATACACTTATATGATAACTTCGGACAATTATGATCCGATAATCCCACATAGTTTAAACTTTGGCTGGGACCCACAGTTGTCGACCTTAATGAGTGCCTAACACCTTCTCTTTGAGGTAATTTGAGCCCTTACCCAATATTTGGTAACACAGAGTAGTTAAAATAGAATTATTTTAAAATAGGTGCCCTAACGCACCTCAAAATCGTTGAGTGGCGACTCTTCTCTTTAAATACCCATTAAAAAGAGTTGTCAAATGTCAAAGTACGCTTTCGCGGGAAAAAAGGGCATGCCAGTAACAGTAAAATTCGTGTCTTCAAGACTGGTTGTGACATTTTAGAGATTTGTTATAGATCCATGTTAGAAATTTACTATTAATATTTTATGTGTTTCGTTACTACTTTTTGTACATCCTCTATGTCTACTTTATACATTTTATTACTGTTTGACCATTAATATGTGTCAAGTCGACCCTTTGTCACTACTTCTTCAAGGTTAGACTAGATAATTACTAGGTACATGTTGTTTTATGTACTCACGCTACACTTCTCCACTGAATGTGCAGGTACTGAGATAGGTACTTCCAGTGGTCACACGGGTGCATAGACGAACTTCCACAGAAACTTAGTGGTGAGCTGCTTGCCTTGCTTTGATCTGCAGCACCGGAGTCTCCTTCTGCTTTGTTTACTGTTCCTATCGTTTTTACTTCGGACAGTGGTGGTAGTAGTTTGTATATACTCTAGATTGTTCATGAACTCCTAGAACCAGGTTTTGGGGGCTTCTAGCGTTTATGCATTGTTGTACTTATTATTACTATCAACATAGTTTATGAATTTTTCACACTTAAAATTGTTGAGAAAGAAGTTTGTATGATTGCATGAGATTTAGCTTTTATTCGGTGTATTTAAGGAAACATATGTTTTTACAAATTAAGAAAAATAATAAAAGTTGAGGATCACGTCTAGGCTTGTCTAACAGTAGTGTTAGGCACAATCTTGACCTATTATATGTTCTGGGTGGTGACAGTTTGGTATCAGATCTTTAGGTTCACATAGGTCACACGAGTCCAGAGCAAACCTAGTTAGTCTTGCGGATCAGTGCGGAGACGTCCGTATTTATCTTCGAGAGGCTAGGATGTGTTAGGAAAAAGTCTCTTTCTTCATCTCCTATCATGCAGTTGACATAGTGCTAAGTATTCTTATATTATTCTCTCACATATAGTGAGAACGCACATGGCAGATGTACCCGACGGTAGAGGGGATGCTCCCCCCGTTGATAGAGGTCAAGGCAGAGGCTGGGGCAGGCTCCCATTCTTATTAGAGGATGAGGGAGTCCTAGAGTTATTCCCTTTGTACCACTAGTGGATCCAGTGGAGGATCCTATTATTGAGGAGCAGGATGAGGTGCCTGTAGCTGAGCCAGCCGTGACAAATTTCATGAAGGCACCGGGATTTTATGAGATCATGGGCCGTATAGTGCGGTTCATGAATTTTATGTCGCAGGATTATTTATTTCTAGCGGACCCAGCAATATCTCAGGCGGGAGGGGGAGCACAGACCCCGACCGCTCAGTACACTACCTACAGGTGGGGTCTAGCCATTTGCCAGCCGCAACTGTTTAGTAGCAGAAGCGGTTGGATAGATGGACTATGCTTCGTCCTCCAGTCTTTGAGGGTGAGAAGTCATAGGACCCATAGGATTTCATTGATCGTTGCAAGGAAAGTCTACGTAACATGGGAATGTTGGAGTCCAATATGGTGGACTTCACCATATTTCATTTTTGAGGGCAAGGCCCGCAGATGGTGGCAGTCTTACCTCCATAGCAGGCCAGCAAGCTCACCTCTCTTGACATAAGGATCCGTTTACGCATCAGTTATTGGAAAAACACATATTACCTTCAGCGAAAGAGTAGCTTCAGGGTTAGTTCGAGTGGCTCTATTAGGGTCATATTTCTGTGACCAACTACGAAGAGAGATTCAGTGACTTATTTTGCCATGCATCTATTGTGGAATACAGAGAGGCTGCAGAGGTTTATTACAGGTCTACACCATGAGATTCAGGTTTCTATGGCCCGTGAGGCAGAGATGGGGACTTTCTTTTGTTAGGTTATAGATATATCTCGGAGGATTGAGCGTATTTGTAACCCCAACAGAGAGTTTGCATCGAGGGATAAGTGACCTCGACATTTTAGTGGATTCAGAGAAGCCCCATTTGGGGGAAGAAGTTAGTTTATGAGGGGCCAGACTAGCAGGCCCATGCATCTAGCACAAGAACCTACTCGAATTGCTCCAGCACGACCTTACTTCAGTGCTATTCCAGAGAGTACTTATTGTCCACCAACTATTCAGGGTTCCTTCTGTTGGTATTCAGGCCATCGGGGTAAGACTTTTGGTCAGCATTTCTTTACTCTGAGGGGTTGTTTTAAGTGCAGGGATTTGGCCACGTGAAGAGGTTTTTTCCCAGACTTCAGGGCAAGGCAGTGCAGCAGGACCAATTGCCTATGATTACCGCACCTACTACCACACCGCCCACCCGACCGGCCAGAGGTGGAGGGCAGGTAGGTAGGGGTTACCATATAGGTGGTGGCCATTCAAGTGGCGCTCCGGCTGGATTCTATGCTTTCTCAGTCACGCCAGAGGGAGTCGCCTCCGATGTAGTGATCATAGGTACTATTTTTGTTTTTCGTATGGATGCTTTGGTACCATTTAATCCAAGGTATACTTATTCCTATGTTTCTTCTCTATTTTCCCCTTATCGGGATTTATCTTATGAGTCCTTGGGTGGTCCTGTATATGTCCACGCCAGTGGGTAACTCTATCATTATGGATCGTGTATACCCGTCATGTGTAGTGATTTTCTGTGGTTATAAGACTATAGCAGATCTTTTATTGCTCGATATGGTTATTTTTCAGGTTATCTTGGGCACTGACTGGTTGTCTCTGTACCATGCCATTCTTGATTGCCATGTGAAGAATGTTACCTTGGCGATCCCTGAGTTGCCTAGATCAGAGTGGAGGGGTTCATCTCTTGGTACTTCTAGTCGGGTTATTTCTTTCTTGAAGGCTCGACATATGGTCGAGAAGGGTTGTTTGGCCTATTTGGCCTTTGTTCGGGATACTACTGTAGAGACACTCGTGATAGATTCAGTGCCGAAGGTATGAGAGTTTTCCGATGTATTTCCTGC
>AWOL01S0071756.1:58983-89494 GCA_000715115.1 Nicotiana otophora | reverse complement strand
CCCCCGATTCAGTACATCCAAATGGGTCGGTAGTTAAGAACCAAAGGGACACTGACAGGGAGCGAAGGTCGAATAGAGACCGATATCAACCATATACCGCAGATCGAAGGAACAATGGTTCAGGACACAATTCTTCCCGGAACAATCGAAGAAGTGATCAAGGACAGAGTTCTCGGGGACTTATGAGCAAAAGTGGTTTTGACAAGTATGCCGATCCCACAGAGGCATCTCGGTTATCGAAATATAACTTTAGCATCGATGCATCGGGCATTGTATCGGCAATCGGAAGGATCAATGATACTAGGTGGCCCAGACCCATACAGACCGATCCTTCCCAAAGAAACCCAAATTTGATGTGCAAGTATCATGGCACGCATGGTCACAAGACCGGGGATTGTAGACAATTAAGGGAGGAGGTAGCTCGTCTATTCAACGAGGGCTACCTTCGAGAGTTCCTTAGCGATAGAGCCAAGAATCCTTTTAGAGAAAGAGACGCCAATAGGAAAAATGAACAGGAGGAACCCCAACATGTCATTCATATGATCGTCGGTGGGATGACGTTCCGCAGGGACCCACGTTCAAACACACTAAGGTATCAAACACTAGGGAAAAATGAACCTCAGACTATGTGCCCGAAGATACTTTGTCATTCAACAACGAAAAAGCAGAAGACATTTCTCAGCCCCACAACGACGCTCTAGTAATTTCTATCTTATTAAGCAAAGTTCAAGTTAAGCGTGTTTTAGTGGATCCAGGTAGTTCGGCGAATATCATCAGATCGAGGGTCGTGGAACAGCTCGGCCTACAGAATCAAATTGTACCCGCAGCTCGGGTTTTAAACAGATTCAATATGGACAGTAAAACAACTAAAGGGGAAATTATTCTACCGGTGAACGTGGCTGGAACGATTCAAGACACCAAATTCCACGTAATCGAGGGTGACACGAGATACAATGCCCTGCTCGGAAGACCTTGGATCCGCAATATGAGGGCAGTCCCTTTGACCCTCCACCAAGCAATGAAATTCCCTGCGTCAGACAATGTAAAAATAGTATACGGAGAACAACACGCTGTAAAGGAAATATTTGCGGTCGACGAGGTAATACTGATATCGACACTATCAACCTCGAAAAGGTCGAGCATCAAAGGAAAAGAGGAAGTCAAATAGCAATCACAGCCATCGGCCTCGACCGAATCGGGAAAGCAGGAGATACATGAAGAAGAGGAGGACTTTTTGACCCCTCAAACTTTTATTGTTCCCGAATATTGCTACGCCACCAAATCAACGGTCGAAGAGCTGGAACAGGTTATATTGATCGAGTATCGGCCCGAGTGAAAGTATACCTAGGAATGAGATTAACCCCCGAACTGAAGAAGCGGCTTATTCAATTCTTTATTGATAACATAGATTATTTTGCTTGGTCCCATTTAGACATGACAGGGATCCCACCGGAGATAACGACGCATCGGCTGAGATTGGACCTCGGGTTCAAACCGGTGAAGCAAAAGAGGAGACCCCAGTCCGAGATAAAGTACGCATTCATAAAGTATGAGGTAACTAAACTTTTCAAAATAGGGTCCATTCGGGAGGTGAAATATCCCGAATGGTTAGCCAATGTAGTCGTAGTTCCTAAAAAAGGGAACAAACTTAGAATGTGTGTAGATTATAAGGATTTAAACAAGGCGTGCCCCAAAGATTCTTTTCCATTGCCTAACATCGATCGCAAGATCGATGCCACAGCCGGCCACGAGATCCTTACTTTTCTCGATGCCTATTCCGGGTACAATCAAATCCAAATGAACCCGAAGAACCGAGAAAAGACTTCATTTATCACCAAATATGGAACCTATTGTTATAATGTAATGCCCTTCGGGCTAAAAAATACAGGAGCAACTTATCAACGTCTAGTAAATAAAATACAAATAGGTAAATCAATAGAAGTTTATATTGATGACATGCTAGTTAAGTCCGTGCAAGTAAAGGACCATTTGATTCATTTGCAGGAAACGTTCGATATTTTAAGAAAATACAACATGAAGCTCAACCCCGAAAAATGTGATTTCGGGGTCGGTTCGAGCAAGTTTCTTGGCTTCATAGTATCGAATAAGAGGATCGAGATCAACCCCGATAAAATCAAGGTCATCGAAGACATCACCGTCGTGGATAGTGTAAAATCCGTACAGAAGCTAACCGGACGGATAACTGCATTAGGCCGATTCATCTCGAGGTCGTCAGATCGAAGTCACCAATTTTTCTCTCTACTCAAAAAGAAGAACAATTTTGCCTAGACCTTGGAATGCCAACATGCATTGGAAGAATTGAAGTAATACCTATCGAGCCCACCACTACTTCACTCTCCGAAGGCAGATGAGAAGCATTACTTGTACTTGGCAGTATCAGAAATAGCGGTAAGTAGTGTCCTAGTTCGAGAAGATCAAGATACGCAATTTCCCGTCATTACATAAGTCAAACCTTAGGGGAAACAGAAACTAGGTATCCGCACTTGGAGAAATGGGCACTTGCACTAATAAGCGCCTCTAGAAAGTTAAGACCATACTTTCAATGTCACCTCATATGTGTGTTAACCACTTACCACTTCGGAATATTTTGTACAAGCCCGAATTATCGGGCCGATTGGCCAAATGGGCCGTCAAACTCAGTGGGTACGATATCGAATATCAATCCCGGACGGCAGTCAAGTCTCAAATTTTAGCGGACTTCGTAGCTGATTTCACGCCAACCCTTGTACCCGAAATGGAAAAGGAATTCTTGTTAAAATCGAGTACATCATCGGGGGTATGGACCATCTTCACAGACGGTGCTTCGAATGTGAAAGGGTCCGGGCTAGGCATCATTTTAAATCCGCCCATAGGTAGTACTATTAGGCAATCTATCAAAACTTCTAGGTTGACTAACAATGAGGCCGAGTACGATGCCATGATTACATGTCTCGAACTAGCCAAAATCTAGAGAGCAGAAGTCATTGAAGCCAAGTGTGACTCTTTACTGGTGGTAAACCAAGTAAGAAAAAACTTCGAAATTCGAGAGGATAGAATGCAAAGGTATTTGGACAAATTGCAGGTAACTTTGCACCGTTTCAAAGAATGGACTTTACAGCATATACCTCGAGAATAAAACAATGAGGCTGATACACTTGCAAATTTGGGGTCGTCGGTCGAGGAAGATGAGATCAACTCGGGGATTGTCGTTCAACTCTCAAAATACGTGATCGAGGAAGGTCATGCCGAGATAAATTCTACAAGCTTAACCTGGGATTGGAGGAATAAATATATTGAATACTTGAAGAACGGGAAGCTCCCATCGGACCCTAAATATTCGAGGACCCTACGAACTAAAGCTGCTCGATTCACATTGACTGCAGATGGAACATTATACCGAAAGACATTCGATGGACCATTGGCAGTATGTTAAGGACCAGGAGACACCGACTATATCTTACGTGAGATTCACAAAGGCACTTGTGGAAATCATTCCAGTGCCGATTCATTGGTCCGAAAAATAATCAGAGCAGGATATTATTGGATCGATATGGACAATGATGCAAAAGAGTTTGTTCGAAAATGTGATAAATGTCAAAGGTTTGCACCAATGATCCATCAGCCCGTAGAGCAACTTCACTTAGTCTTATCCCCATGGCCCTTCATGAAATGAGGAATGGATATCGTCGACCCTCTGCCATCGGCCCCAGGTAAAGCTAGGTTCATTTTATTTATGATTGACTATTTCTCTAAATGGGTTGAAGCACATGCATTCGAGAAAGTAAGAGAAAAAGAGGTTATAGACTTCATCTGAGATCATATCGTATGTCGATTTGGGATACCCGCCGAAATAGTGTGTGACAATGGAAAATAATTTATCGGCAGCAAAGTGATGAAATTCCTCGAAGACTACAAAATAAAAAGGATAGTATCAACACCATATCACCCTAGTGGAAACAGACAAGCTGAATCGACGAACAAGACTATCATTCAAAACCTAAAGAAAAGGTTGAACGACGCTAAGGGAAAATGGAGAGAAATTCTACCCGAAGTTCTTTGGGCATATCGAACAACATCAAAACCCAGTACGGGGGAAACCTCATTCTCCTTAGTATATGGCTCTGAAGCCATTCCAGTTGAAGTCGGGGAACCCAGTGCCAGGTTTCAATATATAACAGAAGAGTCAAATCAAGAGGCTATGAATACTAACCTCGAATTATTGGATGAAAAATGAGAAGCCTCTCTCGTCCAATTGGCCGCCCAAAAGCAACGGATCGAAAGATACTATAATCAAAGAACCAATCTTCGCCATTTTAAAATCGAGGACTTAGTGCTAAGGAAAGTCACCCCCGGCACCGAAAATCCGAATGAAGGAAAACTGGGTCAAAACTAGGAGGGACCGTATCAGGTACTCGAAAACGTCGGTAAAGGATCCTACAAGCTTGGTATTATAAACGGCAAACAACTACCAAGGAATTGGAACGTGTCGCAACTTAAACGATACTACTGCTAAGGTACGACCCTCCCATGTTCGTTTATATTTCGAAACTAACCCTTACAGGGGTTCGATCAGGAACAAAGATGGATTATTCAACACGAAGCCTTAGGTCTGAAAGCACGCGTTGCACTCTTTTTTCCTTAGACCGGTTTTATCCCAAATGAATTTTTCAGCAAGGTTTTTAATGAGGCAATCATTGGTCGTGCCATCTTAGAACAATTCAACAGTATCCGAGGCTTCTTTACAATCGGCCTCGCATATTGGGGGGTGTTACCCTCAAATATATCAAGTTCATATGTCAAGTTCAATGCAAGGAAGTTACTTCATAACATTGGGGTTTCGATAGGAAAAATTGTAAGAGCCAAATGGTCAAATCGAACCATGCTCGTGTAGTTTTCTCAATCCCTGGTACAAAACATGAACACATGTATACTGAAATAAAAAGAAACTTTTTTTCCGATATCCCATGTCTCAAAACCCATCCTCTATTTCATGATCTATTATGCAAACAGGCTCGAGGATCGACCATTAAGCCTACATGCTACTTTACTTTGAGTTCGAGCAATCACTCACTCGACCATTAAGCCTACGGGCTACATTACTTCGAGTTCAAGCAATCAACTCACTCGACCATTAAGCCTACATGCTACATTGCTTCGAGTTCGAGCAATTAACTCACTCGACCATTAAGCCTACGGGCTACTTTACTTCAAGTTTGAGCAATCAACTCACTCGACTATTAAGCCTAAGGGCTACATTACTTCGAGTTCGAGCAATCAACTCACTCGACCATAAAGCCTACGGGCTACCTTAGTTCGAGTTCGAGCAATCACTCACTCGACCATTAAGCCTACGGTCTACATTACTTCGAGTTCGAGTAATCAACTCACATTAAGCCTACGGGCTACATTACTTCGAGTTCGAGTAATCAACCCACTCGACTATTAAGCCTACGGGATACATTACTTCGAGTTCGAACAATCAACTCACTCGACCATTAAGCCTACGAGATACCTTACTTCGAGTTTGAGCAATCACTCACTCGACCATTAAGCCTACGGGCTATATTACTTCGAGTTCGAGCAATCAACTCACTCAACCATTAAGCCTACGAGTTACATTACTTCGAGTTCGAGCAATCAACTCACTCGACCATTAAGCCTACTGGCTACCTTACTTCGAGTTCGAGCAATCACTCACTCGACCATTAAGCATACATGCTACATTACTTCAAGTTCGAGCAATCAACTCACTCGACCATTTAAGCCTACGGGCTACCTTACTTCGAGTTCGAGCAATCACTCACTCGACCATTAAGCCTACGGGTTACATTACTTCGAGTTCGAGCAATCAACTCACTTGACCATTAAGCCTACGGGCTACATTACTTCGAGTTCGAGCAATCAACGCATTTGACCATTAAGCCTACGGGCTAGCTTACTTCGAGTTTGAGCAATCACTCACTTGACCATTAAGCCTACGGGCTACATTACTTTGAGTTCGAGCAATCAACTGACTCGACCATTAAGCCTACGGGCTACATTACTTCGAGTTCAAGCAATCAACTCACTCGACCATTAAGCCTACGGGCTACATTACTTCGAGTTCAAGCAATCAACTCACTCGACCATTAAGCCTACGGGCTACATTACTTCGAGTTCGAGCAAGCACTCACTCGGTTATAAATACTACAAAGTCCGAATTTGATCAAATTGCCTAAAGCCTCGAACGTATGAAAACTTTCATAGGGCATTAATGAAACAAGACCTTCACAAGGCAGAAAATAAGATAGAGATAAATCAGGAAAGGCAAAGATCTTTATATATACAAAAATGTTTACAACGTTCGAACATGACCCTACACAAAAAATAGAACAAACTCTAAGGCTCTTGGTTATCTCCGAGGGCGGTCTCTTCTCCATCGGGCTCCTCCCTGCTCTCAGACCCACTCTTGCTCATATCATCATCATCGTTATCATCGGAAGACAATGCTTCAGCATCGGCTTCGAGCTCTTTGGCCCTTTTTATCTCTTCGGTAAGATCGAAGTCTCGAGATTGGATCTCCTCGAGGGTCTCCCTCGGATATTGGTATTTGATAAGTTCAACAACCCAATGTGCTCGAACTTCAGCGGTCTCGGCTGCCTCTCTTGCTTGTACCTGAGCGGCTTCAGCATCAACCCGATAGACGGCCACAAATGCATCCGCATTGGCCTTTGCTTTTTCAACGTCAAATTTGGCCTTAGCAAGTTTGGAGGCCAACCGAGCCTCAAGCTCCTCTATTTTTCTTGCTTGGACCGAGCTCTTCTCCTTCATGCCTCGAAGTTGGTTTTCGGCCGATGATAATTGGGCTCGAGAAATAACTTTTTCTGCAGCGAGACGGTCCATACCATCTTTCCATCCCAAGGTCTCCGCCCTTATCATATCAACCTCCTCACGAAGCTTGCCGATCACCTCAAGCTTCTGCTGCAACTGTGAGATCGAAATATTAACCACCATTCCAGGATCGAGCCCATGGGTTTTTAAGATTATCATTACCTGCTCGGTCAGGTCAGCCTGGTCTTGATGCGCCTTGGCCAATTCAGCTCAGAGGTCCTTGATTTCTTCTTCCCTTTGCCCGAAAAGGAGTCTAAGGGCATTCCTCTCCTCCGTGACCCATCGAAGGTCGGCCTCATACCGACGCAGCTCAGCTCGAGATCGGGAACATGATTCTAGATGAACTGATATGGCCTACGAAGAAAGAAGAAAAGAAGTTAGAAAAGAATAGCAAACAAAAAAGTGGTATCAACGAAGGGAGTTAGAGCTTACCCGATTCAGAGCTTGTTGCACTTCACAGAAAAGGACCGACACATCACTAGGGCCAGCAACATCCTCGACACCAGTAAACAAATCACAGAAGGGGTTCTTCACTTTCATGAGACCGGTTTATCTCGAGGGCCCCTAAAGCTTGGGCTTCCCGAATCTCCCCTTCGGAAAAGGCAAGGAGAGTGGGCGAGTCTCCGAATGCTATTGCCCCAAGTGACTCGCTTAGGGCGTCCTCCTCAGTTCGAAAAACTTGAGGACCGGCCCCTTCAGATATATCCACCAATTGTCGACTTCGGTGGGAAGCATCCTCGGTCTCTAATGATTCGGGGACTCAGTCCGAATCTTTCTCCGATACCACCTCAGTTAGAGGCGGAGACACACAAACCACCATCGATCCAACTGCCTTTGAGGCATCAATGGTTTTCTTCACTCGGGCCACCAGTACAGACCCGTCGTCTTCTTCTTCCTCGTCTTCATCCCTTAGACGATGAACTGATTCTTCGGTCAAAGGGATGGTATTCTTCCTCGGCTTACGAGCCATCCTCATCTTCGGTTTTGGATCTTCGAAAGTAAAAGCCCTTTCCTCTTGTTATCCTTCGTCGGTTTTGGAATAAAGGCCAAAGCCTCTTCCTCGCCGGACGGGGGCCTCAAAGCCGCATCTTTGCCTAGGCCTACACACAAGAAAATTGATTAAGTATATGGAAAACGCTTCGTTCAAACTATCAAAGACACGAGGAAGAAGCTTACTATGATTGTTTGCCTCCCATCGGCCTTTTGACAAATCACGCCATGAGCGCTCGACGTATAAGGAGGTCGAAGCCAGGTCCCGTACCTAGTTCTTGAGGTCAGGAACTGCACCGGACATCCAAAGAACCACTGCATCACAAAAGGGGATATCAGTGAGAAAGAAACGAAGGAAGAAAACAATAGGATATAACAACAGAGGTACACTTATGCTTCATGTTCCACTCCTCGGGAAATGGCATATTCTCGGCCGGTATTAGGTCTGAAGTTTTCACTCGAACTAACCTACCCATCCAACCTCGATCCTTGTCCTTGTCTATACTCGAGAACAGAACCTTGGTGGCCCGGCGCTGAAGTTTTATTAACCCGCCTCGGAAGAGGCGGGGGCTGTACAATCGAATAAGGTGGTCAAGGGTAAAAAGCATCCCCTCGATTTTGTTCCTAAAAAAACGGATCAAAATAATGATCCGCCAAGAAGAAGGATAGATTTGACCTAGTGTTATTTGGTATTGACGGAAAAAATCAATGATAACAGGGTCGAGAAGTCCTAAAAGTGTAAGTATACACATTTAAAATCCTTTTCACGTGAGTAGTAATATCTTCTTCGGGAGATGGGATTACCACTTCTTTGTTCTCCCAGTTGCAATCTTTCCTTATCTATTCGAGATGCCCTTCGATTATCGAACACGTATACCTCGATACTGGCTCACATAGGCCGGGAACTGACGAGCCTTTATCGACCTTAAAAATCGGAGGTAAGAACACACGTCTCGGAAACACACACCTCAGGCCGTGGCTCTACCAGTGTTTTATCGATGGCAGGATGTGAAGAAGAAGCTTTTTCTTTTTGAGGAACAGTTTTGGATGTTTTCGCCATTTTTGATTTAAAGATGAAAAATAAAAGGTTATGACAAAGGTGGTGTTTTGAAGAAAGATTTTACAGTGAAAATCACAAAAGAAGATATTTGCAGAAAAATCATAGATGAGCTCACAAGATGCGAGAAAGAACTTGGAAAATTTGGAGATTTAATATTGAAGATGTAAAAATGATAAATGGTAAAAGGAGGGGCTATTTATAGATTGAGCAATGACAGTTCAATATCAGCGGTGGCCGACCACCGTCTAACAGGCATTAAATACCTTGGTAAACTAAACCGACGTGACAACTATCACGTACGTCATGGTCAGGCTCGATGCAAATGTCATTGTACATCCAATCGGGCCGTTGGGGAATCATATCGTTTCTCGTAATATCCTTCCCGAGAAATGAGGGGACTATCTATATATGGTTGAAACTGATTTCGGCCTTCGTACGACTGATCGAGATGGGAACATAATTTTATGGACCGAAGATTGTCTTCATAATATCGAGATAGGATCCGAAGAGGGCACAGGTCAAATACCGAGCTCGAAGTCATTATCGAGCTCGGGTCCAAATCGAACTATGATGAGAAACAGTGGAATCGAACTTAAGGGTCAAAGGCTAACCAATACCGGCCTAATACTGGGCCCCGAGTCAACATCGAGCTCGAACCCACATCGAGCTCTAAACCTGAAAACCAACAGATACCGAGTTCGGTCAGGATCGAGCTCGTAGACAAGAGCCGTTACAACCTCACTAAGGGAAAGAAACTCAGCGGGAATTAAGGAAAAATTGATTTACTATGGGTTTCCCACTATGTATTTTTAATTATATCTAAAGTAGGATCCTCCCACTATAAGAGGAATGACTATATTTCTGTAAAGGAGGAAGTTTTTCATATATTGTAAACCAGATATCATACACTATGATATTGAAGAAATATCCTTTTTAGCTTCATAAGATTGAATCATCTTGCTTAATGCATAAATCATCCTCTTTTTAACTTTGCTTATTTTTCATCCTTACAGTCCATATTCGATATTCTTATTTACTCTTACGATTTGTGTCAAGTTATACCACATACCCTTAGAACTAAGTACAAATTCAACTCTATCTGTTTTTTGGGTAAACAAACATAGCCCTCACATCTAGGTCTGCCAAGCATTTTGATGGTCGCCGTAGAATTTGAACCCACTTTAATACTATGCTGGTTATGTAGTTGTTTCTCTAAAAGTTTAAACTGATATGAGTACCATCTATTTATCATTTGGTTTGTAACACCTTGCACCAACTTTAGATAAGTCAGATCCCTTATTTGCTGAGTTTATGTCTTCTTTTATTTTGTCTTACATGCTGCTTTCTAAAGGGATTCTTCTCACAGAAAATGCAACATGAAAATGCCTGATTGTTTTACAAGCTAAGATAAGAGAACAAGTTGAGCTGAATTTTGTAATGTATAATGAATACTCAGATTTCTAGTCTGAATATTAATAATCCTCTTTGGGGATTTATCTGTAAAGCTTTGGAAACTAACTGAACAAAGCTACTTAGTAAGCTTATTAAATGGATAATGCCATCTGTAGGTAGTGTAAAGTTGAACATCGAAATTCTGTGACAGGTAATTCTAGTGCAGGTGAGGTCAGAGGCGAATTCAGGATTTCAAATTTATAGGTTCCTATAACATTAATGGGGTTCAATAGATATTGTGAACCCATATATTATACTATGGTTCACCCCTAGGTGAGGTGGTGAGACATAAGTATGGCACTTTGACCATCGAATTTGCTATCCAATTGAATCAGGGGACAAACAATAGAGCTGAGACATTTGCTTTATGCTATGGACTGAAATGGTGTCAAAACAGTGGGCTGACTAAAATTTGGACTGAACCTGATTCTTTACTTATCATGAGTGTTGTCATTTGTCAATAACCTATGCAGCTCTCATTGATGAGATTAGGGAGCTGATAACCACTAGCGGAGTCAGGAATTTCAGCAACGAGGTAGACAGAAGTAAACGCACAAAGAAGTTAACGAAATTTAATATCTATTTCATATAAATAACCTTATATGTATAATATAATTTTTCCGGCCTGATTCCAAGTGGTGAAATTCAAGTAACACATTGCTTTAGAGAAGCAAATTCTGTGGCTGATTTTTTAGCTTCTGCCAAAAACTTGCTACAAATTGACACTTATATACATTCAACGATCTCCCAAGGGAAGTAAGAGGATTAGTGGAAAATCCCTCCTTTAAGAGTCAGGAGGAGATCTTTAACTCTACTGGAATTCAGAGTTCCAAGGGGATAATACATTAGTTAAAGTTTCATACTCTCACGATCCAAAATCCTACCACAGGCATCATGATGGCACCTAATTTCTAAAACTAGGTAAGCCGATTTCAATTACATTTTGAAAGCCATTTTTTAAAATTAAATAAGTAATCAAAACTAACAGCGAAACAAATATGAATATACAACCTCTCAAGACTGGTAGTACTGAGTCACGAATTCTAACTGAATACATGGAATGATCATGAGAACCGAATATACAATACTGTTTGATTAAAAATTAAAAGTACAATGAAATGAAAAGACTCCAAGGGACTGCGACGACCAAACAGCTCTACCTTGAATCCTTACGATCCCGCTTTAATTCTGCTCAGGTCCGATATCTCCAATACCTGGCTCTGCACAAAAATGTACAGAAGTGTAGTACGAGTACACCAGTCGGTACCCAGTAAGTATCAAGACTAACTCAGTGGAGTAGAGACGAGGTACAGTCAAGACACTCACTAGTCTAATAGCCTGTGCAATATAATATACAAAATAATAGGAAGCAGATAACAATAAGGGCAACATAAAACAACCAGTGATATGCACATCAAGATAACAAGAACACCATTAATAAATACAATTACGCCCAATTAAATCAAGTCCTTCAAATAAATGTCTTTCACATATAATTTTTCCAAATCACTCTCTTTCAAATATAGTTTTCTCAAATAATTATCTTTCAAATATAATTCTTTCAATAAATCTCTTCAAATATAATTTTTACAAATAAATATCTTTCAAATACAATTCTTTCATGTAATACTTTCTAAATAAAAATCCTTCCAAATAAATATTTTGAATATAATTCTTTCAATTAAAAAGTCACCATGTGACACCTCATTTCATAATCATAAAAATACGGGTCTTAGTCTATTTTCATACTTTTCGTAAACACGGGTCTCGGCCGATTTTTCATATTTTCACGGCACCTCGTGCCCCTAATTAAATCATCATATTTCTCCGACACCTCGTGTCCTCATTTCATATCACAACTGCACGGACAATTCATGTGCCAAATATCATTATCATTTAATCACAGCACCTCGTGCCCACATTTCATATCACAACTGTACGGACAATTCGCGTGCCAATACCCTCATTATTTACTCACGATACCTTATGCCCACATTTCATTTTATAATCCGTCTGACAATAGCCACAGGCTCCCAATTTCAACATAAATCAGATTGTTATCAATTTACCAACAAGAAGACAAATTGCACAAGGTATAAAAATAAACATAAGAAAAATCACAACATCACATGAAAATCACCAACACCACAACTTCATATCATCACATATCGTTCCTGACAATAGCCACCCTTATCTATCCTATAGCCACCCTTATCACTCCTATAATAGCCTCCATTATCCCTACGCCCTGACAATATCAATAGCCATCCTTATCTCTCCTATTGCCACCCTTATCTCTCCTATAACCACTCTTATTGTTCCGCCGAGACAATATTTCAACAAATACAACAACAGTGAAATGCCACCTTTATACCCACATAATAACAATGGTAAAATGCCACCCTTATATCCTCGAAATAATAACTTACACAACACAACAATTTATACGAAAAATTATCACGACAACATAACAAAATCAGTTCATATCACAATTTGTCCAATGGCCACAACCAAAATTCCAAAGATACGACCAAATCAATTAATTTCACAACAAATAGCCGAAGGCTCCACACAATATGTATAACACCCAAAAATAATCAACAGAGATAGAAATTACTCAGCATAAAGCAAAGCCTTTATTAATCCAAACTTAGATAATTATATTAATATTTCTTTTTAAACTTGCTTAATTAATTATTTACATATGGAAAATTCATATTGAAATTTAATTCCAAGAAATATCAAACCAACAATACTCACAAAATTATATAAGTTTTCAAATAACAATCACATCAAATTGTCATATAAAAATAAATTCAACAACAAGGATTTAGGCATGGCAAATAGATGATTTAATAAATACTAACAATTATCCAAATTACTACACAATATACCCAAGACTTTAAGTCAATGAATTTTGTACATATAAACCCGAGTACGTACTCGTCACCTCGCGTATACGGCTTTTCACATTTCAGAATGGCACATAAGATTCGATGCCTAAGGGGTAATTCCCCCACTCGAGGTTAAGCAAGACACTTACCTTATTGAAGTTATGCCGATATTCCAAAATCGTCTTCTTGCTTGAATTGACCTCCGAACAGCTCAAATCTATCCAATTCAATTGTATAACTTCATTAAAAATTATCGAAAATAATTCAGGATAATAAAACGTCGACTTAAAAATTTATTCCAAAAATCAATAAAAGTCAACGCGGGGCACGCCTCTCGGAACTCGTCATAATTTTTACGAAATCCGAACACTCATTCCGATACGAGTTCAACCATACCAATTTTATCGAATTCCAATAACAACTCGACTTCCAAATCTTAAATTTTTGTTTTTGGAAGATTTTGCAAAAATCTTGATTTCCTCCATTTAAATTCGAATTAAACGATGAATATAACCATGGATTCATGAAATATAATCACTTTTGGATGTAGAAAACTTACCCCAGTCGAAGTCATGAAGAAACCCTCAAAATCGCCCCAGAACCGAGCTCCAAAATCAATTTTTGTGTTATGAACTCAAACCCCCGTTTTGGGACTTTTAATTCTGCCCAGGTATTTTTCTTCTTCTTCGCGAACGCGGCCACTGCCTCACGTTCGCGAAGCACATTTTTCGTCCTGCCCAAATTCCTCCTTCGCGAACGCGGCATCTACCTCGCGTTCGCGAAGCACAATTGCTTCTGTCCCAAAATCCTTCTACGCGAACGCGATCCACCACTCGCGAACGCGGACCTTTACTGACCCCTCTCATCGCGAACGCGACCTCACCTCCGCGAACACGTAGAACAAATGTAGGGGGTCCCCAGTTGCCTCTTCTCTTCTTCGCGAACGCGTAACACCTCCCGCGTTCGTGATGCACACCCTGTCCACCCTTCGTGAACGCGTCCTTATCTTCGCGAATGCGAAGAACAAATATTGCCAGCCTCTCAGTTCCTCTTCGCGAACGCGAGGCTCCACTCGCGAACGCGATGAAGGAAACCAGATGGGGCATCAGAAAAATTCTTGCAGAGTTCCAAGTCCAAAATCCAACCCGTTAACCATCCGAAACTTACTCGAAGCCCCCGGGACATCAACCAAATATACCAACACGTCCTAAAACATCATACAAACTTAGTCGAATTCTCAAAGCACTTCAAACAACATCAAAACGATGAATCGCACCTCAAATCAAAGTCTATGAACTTTGAACTTTCAAATTCTATATTTTGCGCTGAAACACATCAAATCAATCCGGAATGACATCAAATTTTGCACACAAGTCATAATTGACATAACGAAGCTATTCAAATTTCCAGAATCAGATTCCGACCCCGATATCAACACTCAACCCCCCGGTCAAACTTTCCAAAAATTTATCTTTTGCCATTACAAGCCAAATTCCTCTACGGACCTCCGAATAATTTTTCGGACACGCTCCTAAATCCATAATCACCTTACGGAGCTATTGACATCATCAAAATTCCATTCCGGAATTGTTTGCTCAAAAGTCAACTCTCCGATCAATTATTTCCATTTAAGCTTCTAAATAAAGATTGTTCTTTTCCTTAAATCTGAATCTTTAGTAAATCAAACTCGACCACGCCCGCGGGTCATAATACATATTGCGAAGCTACTCGAGACCTTAAGTCACTGAACGGGACGTTAATTCTTAAAACGACAAGTCGGGTCGTTATATTCTCCACCTCTTAAATAAACGTTCGTTCTCGAACGCGCTAAGAATTATTCTGAGGTTACCAAATCGATGATTTTACTTTTACACATATACTCACGGTTGATCCCCCGTTACCGCATTTGAGATAAGCCCGACAACACCATCTCATTTGAGATTATTTCTTTTATCCTTATTTGTAAACTTTAAGATCAATTTCTTACACTCTAACATTTTTAAAAGGCCTGATTTTTCACAACAACGTACGATATTAGTCTCAACTGGCTATAGCAACTCGTTTCTACGCACACATCAGCTTTCTTGATAGTGTTGCAGTACTTCAAAAATTTTCTGGGGTATTACATTCTTCCCCGCTTAGGATCATTCGCCCTCAAACACATAACATAATTTATCTCTTCTTTTGCACATATCAATCTCCGAAATTTTTCTAACTCCCAAATTTTTTAGAAATTTCGGCAGAGTCTCCCCTATAATTGGGCCTAACCACCTGCCAGAGTAACACCAAAATAACTCCTAACAACACATCTACAACCCAACAAAATACCATAATATATATATATCAATAACACTAATCTCAACATTACAAGCACTACATTATCACAATGATATCAAGACATGAAGCACATCATATGTATGCTCATCACCACATCTCTGGTCTTAAAAGCCGTTCATAATTAATTCTAGTATCATTAATTAATCTCATATTAACCACCACCTCATTTCAAATTTTCACAACACTGGCAACAGAATGTGAGGCATGAAGACCTCATAATTACTTACTCGGATTAATGAGTCACATTTAACGCCACCTGGGCACTCATCTCATAGGCTAAAACTCAATGTTTACAGCACGAAAATGGCTGAATATGCACAGAAAATATATAAGAATTATCAAATAAGCCTAACAGGCATGACTCCCTATTAATATTATTGTACAAATTAAATTTCACACAGGGAGAATTTTAAACTCATAAATATTTTACCACAAGGATCTCGTCCTTATATAACTTCCACCGCGGCTTGTAGCCCAGTTTAAATATTTCACATCATATAAAAATGCGAGAATCTCGTTCTCAACTCCAAATCACAAGTATTTTGCACATTGTGCCAACTGAAATTTCAATTTCCTTTCTTTTTTCTTTTTAATATATTTCATAAATAGTTTTCACAACACATAATGAACCTTCATACTGGTAGGGCATATAATTCATAAAAAGTGGAATCAATTATTCCGAAACATATTAAACCCACTGTAATGAATAATAAAAATTACTTTTGGACTTATAGCCCTCAATGGTGTTCAAAAATAAAATGACAGACACGGGAACATATCTTCAAATCTCCCCACAGGGATAAACATATAAGTGGTTCAAAACAATTACGAAGCTCACCCATAAATGGCGCATAATAGGAGGACTCGCCTCAATATTTAGAATCGAAGCAAATTAAAGGAAAATGACCTTTTATATAGAATCAGGATCGTACCTGTAACGACACCATCTGGTGTATCGGCCTCAGCCAAATCATAGCGATCATATCAACGGGTTAGGCCTCCACCTCTTAGGCGCCCTCTACCCGCATGTCCTCCACATGTAACTAATTGTGTACGTGGAGTATTAACTGGAATAAAGCCTGTAGCTTGAGTGCTCTGATGAAATCCACCCCTCCCAAGTATAGGACAATCTCTCATGATGTGTCTAGTATCACCACATTCATAACAACCCCTCTGAGATCACGGTTGCTCGTACTAAGTCTGTGTCGGATAACTGGAATAACCATTATAGGAATCCTGTGCCGGTGGTGCATCGTAAGAACTTACTGGAGCACTCCGAGTAATCTGATATGCGGACTGAGCTAGCCGACTGCTCGAGCATCCGCTATAATGGGTCCTAGCTGAAGAGTAAAATCCACTGAACCCTGGAGATCTTCGAGACCTTTTGGTCTTCTTAGACTCCCTTTCCTCGCCTAAAACACCCTCAATCTTCCTTGCAATCTCCACTACTTGTTGAAATAGAGTATCAGTTTGCAACTCTCGAACCATGCATATTTTAATATCATAATCGAGCCCCTCAATAAATCTGCGGACCCGTTCTCTAACTGTAAGAACCAAGATAGGTGCATGATGGGCTAACTCACTAAACCTGATAGCATATTCTGACACTGTCATAGTGCCCTTACGCAACTGTTCAAACTCTGAGCGCCACACATCTCGGAGAGTCTGGGGAACAAACTCTTTCAAGAATATTTTCGAAAATTGAGCCCAAGTTGGTGGTGTTGCATCGGCTGGTCTACCTTCTTCATAGATTTGCCACCACCGATACGATGTGCCTGACAGTTAAAATGTAGTAAAGGCAACTCCGTTCACTTCCAAAATACCCATGGTACGGAGAATACGGTGATAATTTTCTAGAAATCCTTGGGCATCCTCTGTAGTTGTGCCACTAAAAGTAGGTGAACTATACCTCTTAAACCTTTCAAGTCTCTTTTGTTCTTCTTCTGATGCCTCTGGCCTGACCTCAGGACGATTTGGAATAATAGCTTGTACCGGTATTGCACCCGAAACCTGACCAACGTGAACCTGCTGATATGGAGTTGTGGTAGGAGTCTGAGCTACTCCCCCAATCTGTGAAATATTTGGTGCAACAGAGATCAATCCCGCTTGAGTTAATGTACCAAACATACTCAAGAACTGTGCTAAAGTCTCTTGAATTCCGGGGGTAACAACAGGTGCTTCTGGTACCTGTCCCCCAACTGGAGCTACTGGCGGCTCCTCAACTGTTGTTACCTTGTCACGACCCAAAATCCAACTAGTCGTGATGACACCTAACCTAACCCGGTAGGTAAGCTAACTATTCACTATCCAATTCCAATGTAATTTAACAAGACAATTAAGTAAAAAAAAATGACTAAATCTTATACATTCCCCAAGAACTGGTAGTACAAATCATCAACTTCTAAGAATAGAGTTTACGAATCTGGTATGAAATAAATACATCATCTATTTGAAAAGTACATAAACAGAGTTTTATGAATCTAAGGCTACCATGAACAAGAGTCATCTATAACCGGAACGCAGATACATCTTCAAATCCCGCCCCCATCGAACATAGCAACATCAGCAGCCAACATCTGCACGCAAGGTGCAGAAGTATAGTAGCAGTAGTTTTAAAAAGGTGTTAATATAGTTGTCTAAATTTGGATTAATGAAGGCTTTGCCTTATGCTGAATAATTTCTATCTCTGTTGATTGTTGTTTTTGGGTGTTATACACATTGTGTGGAGCCTTCGGCTATTTGTTGTGAAATTAATTGATTTGGTCGTATCTTTAGAATTTTGGTTGTGGCCATTGGGCAAATTATGATATGAACTGATTTTGTTATGTTGCCGTGATAATTTTTCGTGTAAATTATTGTGTTGTGTGAGTTATTATTTTGAGGATATAATGGTGACATTTCACCGTTGCTATTATGTGGGTATAAGGGTGGCATTTCACTATTGTTGTGTTTGTTGGAATATTGTCTGGGCGGAGCGATAAGGGTAGCTATAAGAGAGATAAGGGTGGCAATAGGAGAGATAAGGGTGGCTATTGATATTGTCGGGGCAGAGGGATAAGGGAGGCTATTATAGGAGTGATAAGGGTGGTTATAGGAGAGATAAGGGTGGCTATTGTTAGGGACGATATGCGGTGTGTTGTGTGGGATTAAGGTTGGCGTGTGCAAGGTCATAGTTTAGTTTTGAAAGGGAGGTCCTACATTCTTAGAGGTCATGAACGGTTTTCAATGTTTAGATGAATGCAATAACTAATTGGTATTGCGTGAGTGGAGTGTACATTTCAGAAGGCGCACTATGTTTTGAATCATGGATATTTCATAGGTATTGCGGCACTGTCCTGGTTGTTAGACTACTGATATTCAAGATATTATTATAGCACGTGAGTTGTCTGTGCGGATCCAGATATTATTATAGCACGTGAGTTATCCGTGTAGCACGTGAGTTGTCCACGCAATACTTGAGTTGTCCGTGCGGATCCAGATATTGATATTATAGCACGTGAGTTGTCCGTGCAGCACGTGAGTTGTCTGTGCAGATTATAGTGCTTGAGCTGAAGGAGCCCCTCCGGAGTCTGTACACACCCCCAGTGAGCGCATGTACCTACTGAGTGCGAGTGCCGAGTGCGAGTGTCGAGCTATTGGGAGGATTGAGTAACTGTGAGAACTGAGTGACTGTGAGGACTGAGTCACTGTGAGGACTGAGTGAATAGATATTTTGAGAGTATGCATATGAGTTCATCTCTGAGATACATTGCATTGACATGCACACATGACATACAGGCATAGAGATGCATTTTTCCTCATGTTGTACGATATTACATCATTTATGATTTCTCACACATGTCGACAGATGGGCAGAGTGATGAATTTGTTTTTACACGGGTTATCTGGAAAGAAAATGAAACATCTCATTTACTATTGAAAGGATTTTGGGAAAATTATTGTTTTCAAACTTATTCATATTTTTGGCAGTTTCGGTAAACGATTTGGGTTTTCACTAAAGTACTTGAAAGGAAGAATTATTATTTTTGAAATCATGATTTAGCCGAGCATTTTATCTCTGAGTTACTTCTTGTATTATTTACTTTACGTTGTTATAGACTGTTGTGGACTATTGGTTTTGGACCCGACCTTGGTACAAGCTCGTCACTGCTTTCAACCTAAGGTTAGGTTTGTGACTTAATCAGAAAAATTCATATTAAAATTTAATTCCAAGAAATATCAAACCAACAATACTCACGAAATAACATTAAGTTTTCAAGTAACAATCACATCAAATTGTCATATAAAAACAAATTCAACAACAAGGATTTAGGCATGGCAAATAGATAATTTAATAAATACTAACAAATATCCAAATTACTACAAAATATGTCCAAGATTTTAACTCAATGAATTTTGCACATATAAGCCCGAGTACATACTCGTCACCTCGCGTACACGGCTTTTCATACTTCACAAATGGCACATAAGACTCGATGCCTAAGGGATGATTCCCCCACTCGAGATTAAGCAAGACACTTACCTTATTGAAGTTATGCCGATATTACAAAATCACCTTCTTGCTTGAATCGACCTCCGGACAGCTCAAATCTATCCAATTCAATTGTATAACTTCATTAAAATTTATCGAAAATAATTCCGGATAATAAAACGTCGACTTAAAAATTTATTCCAAAATATCAACAAAAGTCAACGCGGAGCCCGCCTCTCAGAACCCGACATAAGTTTCACGTAATCCGAACACCCATTCCGATACGAGGTCAACCAAACCAATTTTATCAAATTCTAATAACAATTCGACTTCCAAATCTTAAATTTTTGATTTTGGAAGATTTTGAAAAAATCTTGATTTCCTCCATTTAAATCTAAATTAAACGATGAATATAACCATGGATTCATGAAATATAATCACTTTTGGATGTAGAAAACTTATCCCAGTCGAAGTCATGAAGAAACCCTCAAAATCGCCCCAGAATCGAGCTCAAAAATCAATTTTTGTGTTATGAACTCAAACCCCCGTTTTGGGACTTTTAATTCTGCCCAGGTATTTTTTTCTTCTTCGCGAACACGGCCACTGCCTCGCGTTCGCGAAGCACATTTTTCGTCCTGTCCAAATTCCTCCTTCGCGAACGCGACATCTACCTCGCGTTCGCGAAGCACAATTGCTTCTGTCCCAAAATCCTTCTACGCGAACGTGATCCACCCCTCATGAACATGGACGTTTACTGACCCTTCTCATCGCGAACGTGACCTCATCTCCGCGAACGCGTAGAACAAATGTAAGAGGTCCCAGTTGGCTCTTCTCTACTTCGCGAATGCGTAACACCTCTCGCGTTCGCGATGCACACCCTGTCCACCCTTCGCGAACGCGTTCGCGAAAAACAAATATTTTCAGCCTCTCAGTTCCTCTTCGCGAACGCGAGGCTCCACTCGCGAACGCGATGAAGGAAACCAGATGGGGCATCAGAAGAATTCCATCAGAGTTCCAAGTCCAAAATCCAATCCGTTAATCATCCGAAACTTACCCGAGGCTCTCGGGACTTCAACCAAATATATCAACAGGTCCTTAAACATCATACGAACTTAGTCGAATTCTCAAATCACGTCAAACAACATTAAAACGACGAATCGCACCTCAAATCAAAATCTATAAAATTTGAACTTTCAAATTCTAAATTTTGCGCCGAAACACATCAAATCAATCCGGAATGGCTTCAAATTTTGCACACAAGACATAATTGACATAACGAAGCTATTCAAATTTCCAGAATCATATTCCGACCCCGATATCAAAAGTCAATCCCCCGGTCAAATTTTTCAAAAATTCATCTTTCGCCATTTCAAGCCAAATTCCTCTACAGACCTCCGAATAATTTTCCGGACACGCTCCTAAATCCATAATCACCTTACGGAGCTATTGACATCATCAAAATTCCATTCCGGAGTCGTTTGATTAAAAGTCAACTCTCCGGTCAGCTATTTTCATTTAAACTTCTAAATAAGGATTGTTCTTTTCCTTAAATCCGAATATTCAGTAAATCAAACTTGACCACACCCGCGGGTCATAATACATATTGTGAAGCTACTCGAGACCTTAAGTCACTGAACGGGGCATTAATTCTTAAAATGACAAGTCGGGTCGTTACACATACATCTTGCATTGAGACTTCTCTCAACAATTTAAATCTCCTCTTCTTATATTGTACCCTTATTGCATGGAGTGATTGAATCTAACTTTTGTACATTAGAATCAGAGGAGTCCTCTAATGCTTAGGTAAAAAGTTGATTTATTTTTGGGAGGTAAGGCTCAGAGTCCCCCCTCCATTGTGCTTCTCGTTTGATAATCAATAAAATACACTTGAGTTTCAAGCTTGAAACTCCCAAGTCCTAACAACAATTTCATTATTGGAATTCAGTACCCTAATTTATAGAGCAGCATACACCAATTGAACACTTGCTGCAGTGATTAGCCCTTGAAGGTGACACCGTATAATGGTGGGGACGGTTTTCCTAAAATTGGTTCACTTATCATTTTGGAAAAAGACCGAATTTAAGTGCATTGTTTTTGTCTTTCGAATTTAAACCCCATATTCTTTGATTAGGATCCTTCTTTTAGACATAGTGCCAATTTAATGCACAAAGAAAATCCTTAGGACAAGTGGATAACGAAAGTTGCATTTAATTTTCCCCAAGATATGTATAACATGTCTAGGCAATCAATTTTCTTTTCTTCATTTTCTTGCCCCCGACTCGAGTAGGTTCGGTTTAAGATCGTCGGAACTGGCCCAAATTATGTAGTTCATCCAAAATGCCAAAGTTTGGAAGGGTTAGATGAGTAATATAATGGGATCTTTACACAAATAACCATTCATATTCATTATTTACCTTTTCTAGCCATATACATAGATTATACATTGATTATACACAGTTATACACATATAATCCATATATTCTACATTCACTGACTATTTTTAGTTTAATCGGTTGAATGAACGGTTATTTGGGTTAATTTTTCTAATATTAATCAAGGACAGGTCGTAATGACTAATGAGTCGAATAAAGTATACCTTGAAAATTTGGGCTAAGAAAGTAATACAACAGATTGAATCAAATACTTAATTCGTTAAGTAAATAGTATCAAAAAAGAAAGGGAAATAAATGATATACAAAAGGTCTTTGACCCAATTGTAACTAAAAACTAGCTGTGAAGTGGTTTTTACTCAGAAGAAGAGTTTGATTATGACTCATTATTTAACGAGGTATTTGCATAAATAGTCTTTTTTTAGGTTACTATTTAAATTCTATCCCAGTTAGTTCAATGGACTAAATTTGTCTGCCAAAACAGAAAAATTAGCTAACTTCTTTTTAAAGGTGAAAGTTCACTAGGTTAAAATTTAAAGAGTGACCAAGAAAAAAACCATACGATGCAAACAATCATGTTTAACACTTACATGGATCAAAACAAACCTTAGGCTTATTGGATTATTAATTTCTAGACACGTGCCTTGCAAGTGTATCCCATGTTAAATAGTACAAATATTTCAAGATGGGATAAATTGCCATTGTAAATCACAAACGTATAACTATATATATACAAAAAACATAGAAAGCTAGAGAAGAACACTCTTATCAATAAAGTATAACAAATATTGGTAAACCAGAATGTATATATTGGCACAAATAATAACTTTAAATTTCTATATGACCAACATGCATCTACAAGAAACATTATCAGACAATAACATTACGGTTTCATTTCTCCCCGCAAGGGCCATATCTACCTAGAAGTAAATTACATTGGAAAAACAATTACTCTTCCCCTAATTTTAGTATCAAGAAAACATGAGGGAAAATCTTTGTAGAATTTCTTCAAGAATCTACAGGAAAAAAAATAATGATAAATAGAAAGAAGCAGTAAATAGCTTTTAAAAAAAAGAGATATACCGTTACTTACCGAAATAAAAAAACTGGCCATAAAATGTATATTCATCCATCTATAGCTGCGTCTAAAGAGAAATATGATTTTAGTAATGGTCATGATCCCATGCAAAAGAATTTGTCAAAAGGACATCTCAAGATGCACTTTGAACCTAACATTTACACCTCATCCCTTGCACTCAAGAGACAAAGTTGCACAGATGAAGTAACTGCAAGAGGAAACATTTTTACCAAATAACAAAAGCAACAAAAACAGCAATAACAATAGCAAAAACCAAAAACAAATTTTCCAGTGGGAAGGAAGAAAAAAGAAAATTAAAATAAAAGGCTAATATGAAACGCCCCAAAAAATTAAATAAAAATAAAAGTAAAATATAAGACTAATATTAAACGCCCCATAAAACTGACCATCTGGCGATAGCTTCATGCTAAATAGAGTGAATTTTCTGGCAATATTATTGTATACGGTCAAAATCGAGCTCGTGGTGCATCCTAACCTCGGACATGGTAAGCCAAGCTCGAGGCATAAAGGACCGAAAATCGACCCCTAGTCCCACTAGGCTGGAACTCGGGGACAGGACGCCTGCCTTCGAGAATATCGAGGCCATGGTTCCGGAATCGGCCCTAACCTCGAACGACTTCAAAGAAACATTGTCAGCATAGCCAACAGAAAACCGAAATATCTGTGCCCGGCCGGATGTTACGGCGGAGATCTTGGCACGTATCAATAAAGAACCGGCAATCAGTAAATCAAAAGATTTTGTTTTTACCTTTTATAGAATTGTACCTAAAGTAGGAATTCTCTACTATATAAAGCGGGTGTGATAACTCATAAAGGACATTGTAATACGCACTTAAAAGCAATCTAAAATCAATACATTATTATTATTATTATTATCTCTTTAAGCTCTTGTTCTTCTATATCTCGATACTAATCGTGGTAAATCCGGCTCGAGGGTGATTGTTCCTTCAAGACTCAAATTGCTCAATTCGTGTGGTTTGAATATACTTTGTCATTATTTATTCAATTGTAACTTAATTTATCGCTTTGTGTCAAGTTAATCCGCGTATCCTTAAAACTATTTACAAATTTAATTGTTATCTAAGTTTGAGGGTAAACAATCTGATGCTTATCATGGGGCTGAGGATAATAGCAGTAATTTGATACAAATTCCGTAACACACCCTATTTTATACTTGTTCTTTGAAGTGTTTTTGATTCCAGGTTAAAATCGAAATGTCAAACCCACAGTCTGCCCCTTTAAACACGGACACGGAGTCCAGCCACCATGGCAAAAATAACAATGCAGCACCCGGTAACGAGATGCCCTTTGTCAATCTCGGCAGAGTCCCGGTGGCCGACCCCATCGACGCCAGTTCGCATGTGGCCATTGACACAAATTTGCCTACCGTCCCTAGAATAACGTACGCAGAGAAGTCCGATCAATTGCCTTAAATACGCACAACGGTGAAAATGATGGGATCAACCTGCGAGTGATCTTCGAAATGTTACAGGCTTAACAAGCGGCGATAGCTCAATTGCAGAACCAAAGTCGAGCACCGAGCAGGGTTGAGCCCGAGCCATCCCGGGAAGTCACCCGCAGAAATGAACCGATCAAGGAAAGGACAAATGATAATGAATCAGGGACTAACCCCGAGATTATAAAAATGCTCGGAGAGTTGAAAAAACGGATAGAATCGGGGGAGAAGAAAATCGAAGCCAATGACAAAAAGGTGGAAACCTATAACTCCAGGGTCGACCAAATCCCTGGAGCACCTCCGATATCGAAGGGTCTAGATTCCAAGAAGTTTCTTCAAAAAGCTTTTCCTCCGAACGCGACTCCGAAGCCAATCCCGAAAAAGTTCTGCATGCCCGAAATTCCTAAGTACAATGGAACAACCGATCTGAATGAGCATGTGACTTCCTACACATGCGCAATCAAAGGAAATGACTTGGAGAATGACGAGATCGGGTTTGCCCTTCTAAAAACGTTCGGGGAACCTTTATCCAAGGGAGTTATAATATGGTATCACAACTTACCTCCTAATTCTATTGACTCGTTTTCCATGCTTGCAAATTCATTCGTAAAAGCGCACGCTGGGGCTATCAAGGTCGAGACCAGGAAGTCATACCTTTTCAAAGTAAAGCAAATGGATAATGATCGGGGGCCCTTCCGGGTCTGTTTATCCCACCAGAATAGTTGACAGAGTCAGGGGAGACATTGATTGTGAACCACGATCAAATAGGGATCGGTATTTGCTATACAATGGAGACCGAAGAGGTAGTGGATATGGACGAAACCCCGTAAAAATGAAAGAAGAGATGACCGAGGTCAAAACAACCGGGGACTCATGAGCAAAAACAGATTCGACAGGCACTGTCGGGCCGAAGAAAACACCAAGATTATCAGAGTACAACTTTAACGTCGCCGCTGCCGCCATCATATCCGCCATCGAAGGTATACGAGACACCAAATGGCCCCGGCCTTTACATTGCAATCCAGCCCAAAGGGATCCTAACCTAATGTGCAAATATCATGGCACTCACGGTCACAGGACAGAAGATTTCCAACAATTGAGAGAGGAAGTAGCCCGGCTATTCAATAACGGATATCTTCGAGAGTTCCTGAGTGATATCGAGCCAAGAACCACTTTAGGAACAGAGATTCTGGTAAACAGACCGAACAGGAGTAGCCTCAACACTTCATCAACATGATCATCAGTGGGGTCGATATTCCCCAGGGGCCGATGCTGAAGCGCACCAAAGTATCTATCACAAGGGAAAAACAAACTCGGGATTATGTGCAGGAGGGAACCTTGTCCTTCAACGACGAAGACGTTGAAGGTATCGCGTAACCCCCACAATGATGCACTGGTAATATCGGTACTTATAAATAAATCTCGAGTTAAGCGTGTATTAATTTATCCAGGTAGCTCGGCCAACATCGTCAGATCGAGGGTCGTGGAACAGCTCGGCCTGCAAGATCAGATTGTGCCGCTATCCGAGTCTTAAACGAGTTTAACATGGCGTGTGAGACCACTAAAAAGAGATAACATTACCGGTGAACACTGCCGGGACCATTCAGGAAGCAAAGTTATATGTGATCGAAGGGGACATGAGGTACAATGCTTTGTTCGGGAGACCTTGATTTCATAACATAAGGGCGGTCCCCTCTACTCTGTACCGGGTGTTGAAGTTCCCGGCACCGGAAGGAATAAAAAATATTTTACGATATGCCAACTCCGTCCCGATATCCACACTATCGACACCGAAGGGGATGGGTCCGGTTACTGAGGGAGAGACCAAATAAAAATTACCAACGCCAACTCCGTCCCGACCGGAGAGGTAGGAGATGGATGAGGACGACGACTATGGGCTTCCTAGGTCTTTCGTAGCCCCCGATGATTCCGATGCTACCAAATCAACGGTCGAGGAACTGAAGCAAGTCGTATTGATCGAATGTTTGCCTGATCGAAAGGTATATCTGGGCACGGGGTTAAACCCCGAGCTCAAAAAAACAACTAATTCAATTTCTTATAGCTAACGAAGATTTTTTTGCCTGGTCCCACCTTGATATGACAAGGATCCCAATAGAAATAACCATTCACAGGTTGAGCTTGGACCCGAAGTTCTACCCGATCAAGCAGAAGAAGAGGCCCTAGTCCGAGGTCAAACATGCTTTCATCTAGGACGAGGTATCTAAACTCCTTAAATTGGGGTCCATCCGGGAGGTAAAATACCCAGACTAGTTATCAACTGTAGTAGTAGTCCCCGAAAAGGGGAACAAATTAAGAATGTGTATGGATTATAAAGATCTGAATAAGGTGCATCCCAAGGACTCATTCCCTTTACCTAACATCGATCGCATGATCGATGCAACGGCTGGCCACGAGATTCTCAGTTTTCTCGATGCTTATTCCGGGTATAATCAAATTCGGATGGACACGGGTGATCACGAAAAAACTTCCTTCATTACCAAGTACGGAACCAACTGCTATAACGTAATGTCGTTCGGATTAAAAATGTTGGCGACACTTACCAACGCCTAATAAATCGGATGTTCGAAGAACAAATTGGAAAATCAATGGAGGTTTACATTGTCGATATGTTGGTTAAGTCCCTGCGAGCAGAGGACCAATTGAAATATTTACAGGAAACCTTCTGCATACTGAAGAAATACAATATGAAGTTGAACTTGGAGAAATGTGCGTTTGGAGTCGGGTCCGGTAAATTCCGCGGATTCATAGTGTCTCATTGGGGGATCGAGATCAATCCCGATAAGATCAAGGCCATCGAGGATATCATTGTTGTGGACAACATGAAGGCCGTACAAAGTTTAACCAGACGCATAGCCGCCTTGGGATAATTTATCTCGAGGTCGTCTGACAAGAGCCACCGTTTCTTCTCACTGTTGAAGAAAGAGAATAACTTCTCATTAACCCCGGAATGCCAACAGGCCTTGGAGGAGCTCAAGCAATATCTATCGAGCATGCCGCTGTTCCACACACCGAAGACAGATGAACAACTATACCTATACTTGGCAGTATCAGAGATAGCGGTAAGTGGAGTCCTGGTCTGAGAGGAGAAGGGTACGCAATTTTGAATTTACTATGTCAATAGGACCCTTGGCGAGGCGAAACTAGTTACCCCCACATAAAAAAGCTGGCGCTCGCTTTGCTAAGCGCCTCTAGGAAGCTAAAATCATACTTCCAATGTCATCCCATATGTGTATTAACCACTTGCCCCTTGAGGAATGTAATGCATAAACCCGAGCTCTCGGACGGTTGGCTAAATAGGCTGTAGAGATCAGAGGGTACGACATCGAATATCGGCCTCGGACCGCCATTAAGTCCTAAATTTTGGCAGACTTTGTGGCCGAGTTCACACCGTCCCTATTACCCGAGGTCGAAAAAGAGTTGTTATTGAAATTGGGGGCCTCTTCGGGATTCTGGATCCTCTTTACGGTCGCCGCCTAAAATGCGAAGGGGTCCGGACTTGGAATTGTATTGAAACCGCCCGTAGGTAATATAGTTAGACAATCTATCCGGATGGTAAAATTGACTAACAACGAAGTCGAGTATGAAGCCATGATTACAGGTCTCGAACTGGCCAAAAGCTTGGGGGCAGAGGTGATTGAAGCTAAGTACGACTCATTCCTTGTGGTGAACCAAGTTAATGGGACCTTCGAGATCAGCGAAGAAAGAATGCAAAGATTCTTGGATAAATTGCAGGTAACATTACACCGGTTCAAAGAATGGACTCCACAACACATGCCTCGAGAATAAAACAGTTAGGCCGATGCCCTTGCTAACTTAGGGTCGTCGATCGAGGACGATGAGTTCAACTCGGGGGCAGTCGTGCAGCTCATGAGATCGGTCGTGGAAGAAGGTCACGCCGAGATAAACTCAACAAGCCTAACTTGAGACTGGAGAAACAAATACATAGAATACCTTAGAACCGAAAAACTGTCATCGGACCCTAAGCAATCGAGGACTCTACGTACGAAGGTAGCCTAGTTCAGCCTGTCCGAAGATGGTATATTGTTTTGGAGAACGTTTGATGGCCTACTTGCAATATGTGTAGGACCCGGGGACATCGAGTACGTTCTAAGGAAAATCCACGAAGGCACCTGCGAAAAGCATTCGGGCGCCGAATCATTAGTTCAAAAAATAATCAGAGTCGGATATTATTGGATCGACATAGAAAAGGACGCAAAGGAGTTCGTACGAAAATGTGATGGATGTTAAAGTCATGCTCTGATGCTTCATCAGCCCAGGGAACTATTACAATCGGTCTTATCACCTAGGCCATTCATGAAATGGGGGATGGACATCATCGGTCCCCTTCCATGGGCACCCGGTAAGGCTCAATTTATATTGTTTATGATTGACTATTTTTCTAGACGGGTGGAAGCCATGTGTTTGAAAAAGTCAAGGAGAAGACAGTCATTGATTTCATCTGGGACCACATAATATGTCGGTTCAGAATGCCGGCCGAGATCGTATGTTACAACGGGAAAAACTTTGTCGGCAGCAAAGTAAGCAAATTTCTCGAAGATCATAAAATCAAAAGAATCCTACCAACGCCCTATCGCCCTAGTAGGAACGGGCAAGCGGTATCCACGAATAAAACTATATTACAGAACCTCAAAAAGAGATTGACTGACATCAAAGGGAAATGGAAATAAATCTTTCCCGAAGTCATGTGGGCATACAGTATGACCTCGAAGTCCAGTACCGAGCACCCCATTCGCGTTAGTCTACGATGCCGAATCCCTAATACCAGTCAAAATCGGAGAACCAACTCTCAGTTCCCGGTATGCAACCGAAGAATCAAACAACGAGACCATGAACACGAACCTGGAACTATTAGACGAAAGGCGTGAAGCTGCCCTCGTCCGAATGGCCGCCCAAAAATAACGGATCGAGAGGTATTACAATCGAAGAGCCAACCTTCGACACTTTAATGCCAGGGACTTAGTATTGAGGAAGGTCACATTAAACACTCGGAACCCGAACGAGGGAAAGCTGTGACCGAATTAGGAAGGTCCGTATCAAATTATCGATATCACCAGAAAAGGGTCGTACAAAAATCGGAACAATGAACGGTGAACAACTACCGAACAACTGGAACGTAACTCACTTGAAATAATATTACTGCTCAGGTACGACCCCGATCACTTTTTTTATTTATCTACATTTTGGACTAATACTTGCAGGTAGCCATCAAAGAACGACATAATTTTCTAGGCCTAAAATGTCACGCCCCGACCTAGAAGCGAGACTGGCGCCTGGTGCCTCAACTAACCTAGTGTACCAAATTGCGACTAAGGGACTCTGAACATATAATGTCATAATTTGGCCAAGGGGCCACCTTGCAAGACAATTTACAAAGCAAAATATAAAACTGAATGGAAACTAGTGATGACTAAACATTAGTATAAAGTTGGGCCGACAAGGCCGTCATAACT
>AWOL01S0071756.1:44829-56642 GCA_000715115.1 Nicotiana otophora | reverse complement strand
CCACAAAACAGTCCGCTACAAGTGAATAACTCGAACTCACGGCTTCCGATCACCGTCCCGTGAGTTCTTACAAATATAGAACGACTTACTATACATCTACAACAGAAAAAATGAATTAAATAGAGCAGTAAACTTACCTTATTTGTTGGATAACTCGACACTTATCTTGATTCTTTAAACTCTAGGCTTTACCTCCGATTAGAACTTGAAAGGGGGAGAAAATCAATTGGGGTTTGGGGGAAATATTTGGGAGGAGTTTTGCAGAGAATGAGTCTGATTATTTTTCCCTATTATCAGACTAATATATGAAGGGGATAGGACTTTAAAAAGGCCTCTTTGAACGACCCGAACTGGCCCATTTTTGGACGACCCGAACAGGCCCAGTTTTGGATTCTCGTTTAAGCAAGTAGGTGACAGTCTGCGCAGTCTTGCAAAAATGCCCATATCTCTCTACTCAGATATCGTATTGACAAAAGGTTTAATGCGTTGGAAAGTAGACTCATAGATCTTTAATTTGATGGGTGGAACACTCCATAACTCTAAGTATATTGGGAGAAAATAGAAGTTACATTTGACCCAAAGTTTCAGTAAAATATATGAACGTAACTTGTGATGACTTTCATCGACTTTTGTTCCACCACTCGCTTGACTTCAAAACATAACATACGACTATCATACGAATAACATAACTCGTAACATAACCTCCTTATCATGTAAAACACCCTGGTCTCATCCCAAAAGTACATGCTATAACATTCCCAATTTGTCGGCTTTCGACGAAACATTATTTTCTTCAATTCCTTTAGCTTCTAAACCTTTCAACCCTCTTTGTACTTGTTGTTCATGATATTCAATATTTGTAACTTCCGAGGTAACATGATTAAATTGCTTTATATATTTTCAAAGATGATCTCATTTTTTTTTTTGGGTCCTACACTAGTTTGCTCACGACGCAGTTTTACGTACAACAAAATATAGGGTGTAACATAAAAGCAAGCGTTGCACTCTTTTTCTCTTAAACCGGCTTTGTCCCAAATGGATTTTTTGGCAAGATTTTTAACGAGGTAACAGTGGATTATGCTAACTTAGAATTGTCAACAGTATCGAGGCTTTTCTACAATCAACCCCGAACACTGGGGGGAGCATTAGTCTTATAAAACCAATTTATAATTTTGGCAAGGAAAGAAACTTTGTGCTAGTCTAGGCTCGATCAATAGGATTTACTGTAAGGGCCAAAGTCTAGGGGTGTTCGTCGGTCGGTACAGTACGGTATTTAGAAATTTTGGTTCGGTATTTTCGGTATTCGATTTCTTAAAATGCTATACCAATACCGTACGTAATTAAATTCGGTATGGTTCGGTTTTCCTCTTTTCGGTTTCGGTTTATTCGGTTCGGTAACTTCGGTTTATTCGGTTTGAATACTAACAAGTGCATAGAGTAATAGACTATAATATTCTTAATTAATGTACTCAAAAGTAAAAAACAGAAAATGTTTGTTGACAAAATTTTGTCCAAAACCAGGAAATATCAACCTAGAGAGAGAACACTGCACATAAAGGACTAAATTTGATCATTAGAAATGTCTTCTTACTTGCTTAGAGTTAATTGATAAACTTAGAGAATAAAAGAAAGTAAAATTTCGATTTTTTATATTTACGTTATAATTAATAATATGTGTTTTGTGTAATATAATATATATTTTGATACGGTATCGGTATTTTGGTATTTTATTTAAAAATACCAAATATCATACCTAATACCATATATTTTTAAAATCTTAAACCAAATATCATATCGAATACCAAAATATCGAATACCAAATACCAAAATTTTTGGTTTCGATACGGTAATTCGGTATTTACCAAATTATGCACAGCCCTAGGCCAAACGGTCGAATGAATCGTGCCCACATAGATCACCCGAGCTCGGATACAAAACATGAACACATGTGTAACTTTGTATATTACACACAAAATTGAAAGGAAGTTTCTACCTTGCGGATAAATATTTTCCCTTTAAATTTTCCTTATTACATTTGTTTTCCCGAAGATATCGAGCCCATGGGCCACTTCACTCGGGAACCGCCGCCCAAGGAAGGTTCGGACATCTCGGGATAATAACATTCGAGGGCACAAAGCTTATTTGACAGTGCCCGAACGTTAAAGGCTATGTCCAACACCCGAACTAGAAAAGCTACGGCCGCACTAAAATGGCTCGGAGACGTCCGAACCCCGTAACAAAAAACTAGGCCTTCAAAAATTTCTAAACCAGTTCAAAAGGCTACCCTCGGCAAACTATAATCTAAACAATTCTAAGTACTTTGGGGAAAGCTCCCGGTCATACCGAGCCCCCACAAAGTCGTAAATAAAATAATATCAAAGAAGAGGCATGTTCGAACCTCCGAACATGACCTTAATTATGACATGCTAAGGCATTTCGATCTTTGCAAACATAAAGAATAAAGCAAAGGAAAACAAACTTAAAAACTGTCGAAGGGAAAAAAGAAAGCCTTATATATATTATATATGAAAAAGATATTTACAAAGGTAAAACGGCCTTGACAAAAAGAAAGGGGTACAAAAATACAAAAGTACGAAAACAAAGGAAAATATACAAGGCACTTAAACGGCCTGGTCTTCGCCGGATCTCGCCTCGTCGCCAGGGTCTTCGAAGTTCCCTCCACCCTCGGATCCGCTCGAACCCTCAAATTCTTCTTCATCCTCAGGATACGCCAATTTCTTGGCCTCGGCTTCGAGTCCCTTAGTACTCTCGATCTCAGCCGATAAATCGAATCCCCGAGCATGAATTTCCTCGAGGGCCTCCCTTCGGGACTGCCGCTTCGCGTGTTTAACGATACCTTTCAGTCAGTCCTGGGCCGCCTCGGCATCAACCTTATACTGGGCCACCATCTCGTCGGCATCAGCTTTGGTCACTGCAACCACCGACTTAGCCGCTTCGAGCTTCTTGGCAAGAGTTTCCCGATCGGAGACGACCGAGCTTAGCTGAGAATGGAGCTCCTCAATTTTTTAGGCTAGCGCATCGACCTTTTTCTTTGTCGCCCAAAGCTGGACCTCTGCTGAGGTCAACTGTGCCCAAGCAGTCTCCTTTTCCGAGGCCAGGCGGTCCATTCTGCCTCTCCATTCTTCGGCCTCGGCCTTGACTGCATCCATATCGGGTCGATCCGATCGATCTTCTGTTGGACCTGCGAATTTTGACCATTAGTCACTGTGTCTAGCTCATCGTCACTAACTTCAAATATTTTTATGTGTTCAACCAGGTCGGCATGTTCTTTCCGAGCCAACTCCAACTCAGCTCAGAGGCTCTTAGCCTCTCCTTCACGCTGCTCACTGAGGAGTTCGTAAGTATCTCTCTTCTCAGTGAGCCCTTGGACTTCGGCTTCAAGTTGGTTCAGCTCGTCTCGATATCGAAGAAAAGTTTTATGGTGAAGCACTGAGGCCTACAAATACAAAGAAAAATGTTAGGGTTAGTTATGAATTAGTTTGAGTACAAATTGAAGTCATCAAGAGATATCTGAAGTTACCCGGTTTAGCGCCCGTTGTGCTTCATTGAACAGGCAGGACGCATCTACCTCGTTCATCTTGGCTTGGTCCTCCTCGATTACCAGACACCATAGGTAACTAGCCACCCCTACGGGGGCGGAGAGGACCCGGGTATCCTCCGAAATGGAGATGATGATGGATCACTTCCGGTCAGGATCTACACTCGGAGTTGGGAACCAGTTTATTAGTTTCGGGCTCAAGGAAGGCCTGCTTGCTCCCGAAGATGGACTCTTCTTCGGCACAACTAAGTCACCCGACCCGGAGACGTTCTCCGTGGCGGTGGAATCCACACCATTAAAAAAGTCGCGAAAAGGGTCGTCCGCCCCATGGGCCCCCTCGTTGGGATGTTTTTTCACCGTTTGGGTCTCGTTATACATGGACTCAGTGAACGAGAGTGATTCGGTGATGTCTATTACAATGAGTACTTCTTTCGGGGCACTGCCCGCTTCCCGACAAGCCTCGGCCCAACCTCCTTAGATTGAGGCACATCAGTCTCGAGTCTCTCTTGTTCGGAGGCCCCTTGCCCTTCGAGCTACGAAGGCACGTGAGCCATCAAGACAAAAGTTTCTTCTTCTTCTTCTTCTTCTTCAGATTCATCTCTCAGTCAGAAGAGCAAATCCAAAGTCGGTACTCAGGCACTGGTGCTTTCTTTGGATTTGCGCACCAATCTTCTCCTCATTTTCTTTTTCTCCGATCTCTGAGAACTCTGAGCCCTCTTACTTTTCTTCTCTTCAGCCTGTCTCGGAGCAGGGTACTCGACAAGGAAGTTCTCGCCACCGTATGGAGGCCTCAGTTCCACATCATTGGATAAACCTGCAAAACGAAGTAAGGTGAGTGAGGACTTAACAAGGAATCCGAATATTATTTACTCAGGGAAGGAGTCTCACTATGGGAACGGGCCTCCCAACGGCCCTTCAAGATCTTGCTCCATGAGAGCTCGGAATATGGCATTTGTGATACGATACACGACCCACTCCTTGAGTCAAGGGACAACATTCGGGACCCGAGCGGCGGCTGCAATACCTCAAAGCACCAATAAGGAAGAGGGAAAAAAGCACAAAATCGACTTTCGAATGTAAAATTGTACTTACATGATGTATTTCACTTCTCAAGGAATGACATACGCTCAGCCGGGATCAAGTCCGAAGTCCTCACTCGGACAAAACGGTCTTGCCATCCCCAATCCTGATCTTCATTAATACTTGAGAACGGGGCTTTACTGGCTCGACGCACAAGCTTTATCAGTCCCCCCTCCTCCCGGGGAAGATTCGGGGACTGTATAAGCGGATAATATGGTCGATGGTGAACAAGCAGCCATCGATCTTGCTCACGAAGAACCGGAGGAGGATCACAATCTTTATCGGCCCAATTGCAGTCCTATCGGACCGTATGGGGGACATCTTCAGTGATCGAGAAGATGTACCTCGATACCTCCTCACACCGACCTTGTACGGACGAAGGTTTTTCAACCTTAAAATCAACATTGACCGAGCATCCCCCGGGGATGAACATTTTTAAAGGGGATTCCGGTGCTGGTTTATTGACGACAGTGTGCGAAACAGTCTCATCGGCCTCAGTAGCCAGCTGCGAAGTAGAAGGGGATTTTTTTTGAGGAATGGTTTTGGAAGTCTTTACCATTTCTTTAAAAATGGAGGAAAAAGAGAGAAAGAAAGGAAGTTGAAGGATTGTACTTGTGGGCTTAAGATGAAGATGGACAAGAGTTCTTCTAAAGGATCTCGAATAACCGGAGTAAGAGTGATAGAAAGTATTGAAATCTTAAAGGTACGAGGGTAGAAGGTTTGGATGTAAAGTTAAAATGAACAAAGGAAGGGGTATTTATAGTATTTCAGCGGCGGTTCGCATCCAGGAATGGTCGACCGACAACTGACATGAATTTAATGCCATTAAGACTTGACTAACAAAATATTTCGGTTGTTTTGTCGTTTCTATCACGGGGTATCGAAGTAAGAATCGGAAGCTCAAGTCGTTTCTCGCCGTTTATTCTCCGAAAAATGAGGGGACTATCTGTATACGGTCGAAATCGAACTCGTGGTGCATCCTATCCTCCAACATGGTAAACCAAGCTCGAGGCATGACAATACAGGACCGAAGATCGACCCTTAGTGCCACCAGGCTGTAACCCGGGGCAGGACGTCTGCCTTCGAGAATATCGAGACCATGATCCTGGAATCGACCCTAGCCTCGAACGTTTTCGAAGAAACATTGTCAGCAGAGCCAACAGAAGACCGAAATATCCATGTCCGGCCAGATGTTACGGCGGGGATCTCGGCACGTATCAATAAAGAACCGGCAATCAGTAAATCAAAAGATTTTGTTTTACCTTTTATAGAATTGTGCCTAAAGTAGGACTCCTCTGCTATATAAAGCAGGTCTGATAACTCATAAAGGATATTGTAATACGCACTCAAAAGAAATACATTATTATTATCTCTTTAAGCTCTTGCTCTTCTGTATCTCGATACCGATCGTGGTAAATCCGGCTCGAGGGTGATTGTTCCTTCAAGACTCAAATTGCCCAATTCGTGTGGTTTGAATTTACTTTGTCATTACTTATTCAATTGTAACTTAATTTATCGTTTTGTGTCAAGTTAATCCGTGTATCCTTAAAACCACTTATAAATTAAATTGTTATCCGAGTTTGAGGGTAAATAATCATGGGTCCAACTAACAACGAGCATGCTTGATCATAGTTATTTGACTGTCCTTTATACCAACACACAGAACTAATGGCTCTCTCATAAAAAAATAATCAATAATAATAAGAATACACAATAATAAGAATACATATATAATGTAATTTAAAATTCAAATGATAGGGCATGTTACCATTCTGTTGTTTTGCTGTGATGAGGATTAGGTTTAGCAAAAGACTTCATGGGTACATAGTGTGGAGCAGTGGAGGTGAAGAAAAGGAAATACATTTAGAGTAGTGGAACAGATTTTACAACTTTTAGTTATGAGTAGTAAACGGATGGTTTTAGTGGTGAAAGTTAGAAGGGCAAGAATTAACAGTCAATAAATAGTATAAGACGTAAAAATTCTTAATTACCCTGTATTTTATATTAGTGTAACTGTACTTATTCATTTAATAGAAGGTCTTTTTTAAGAAGGCCAAAATAGTCAATCAAAATTTTATAGGTATTTTCGTAAATCAATTTCACACTAAGGGGCTTCCACTTATAATATAGTATGATAATATGTACTTTGTTTAAGGTGAAAACATAACTATACTACCCAGAAGAGTCCTTAACACAATTTATGATATTGCATACACTGCTTCCGCAAAATTTATAAGGTGGTGTTTGACCGCGCATGAGTTTGAAAAAGAAAGAATGTTTTTTGAAATTTGTAGTCTAAAATAAGACAGAGATATTATGGTGCCTATATATCATCTCAATGAAGGGTAAAATGAACATTTTGAGTTACATTATTGTTAAATATAAAAATGTACTCGGATCGACATGAGAGTCCAACTAAATTATCGTAATCCATGTTGTATATTTGAAAGAGGCTGACCTCTTTACTTCTCTCATGGTATACTCCTCTTCCCGCCGAGCCCTTTTTCATCGATCCACAAGGATAAAATGTAGGACTATTCTTTTTGGACCGACAAAAAAAAAATACTACATAAATTGAGGCGAAAGAGTAATATTCATCAACTATTTACCTTATATATATCTATCTGGTCGAAGGACAATACCTACCAAATAAACTTGCCCCTAAACTAAAGGAAACTATTCTAAATTAAAGCATGAATGACGTATTGTGGACCAAATATTGATTACTTCATAGTTCGAAAAATTGTTAACATCAAAAACATTAGACAAAAGTAAGGGACGAGCATTCGATACTTCGGTTTGGTATTTAAAAACTTCAATTCGGTATTTCGGTATTCGGTTTATTAATTGTGTATACCAAATATCATACTAAAATAGTTCGATACGGTTCAATATTTCTTATTTTAGTTCGGTACGATTTCGATTTGATACGGAATAGATGATATAAATGGAGTGGACAGTGGATTGGATAGCGATTTCGGTGTGCTAATTATATAGATAATATCCCACATATTACTTTGGTAAATATATTTATCGTGGAGGCATGAGAACATACAATGATAAAATATTTTAGGAGCCACTTTCTTTGGCCAATTCGCCAGAAAAACCTCAAATTGAAAGAAGTATCATAATAAAGCAACGATGAGCATGAAGTTCACTAGTGCAACAGAAAAACTCAAAACCATGCTTTTACTGAAACTTACTCCACTTGAAGCTTTATCATCCCGTCATAACTGACAAAACTAGTATTCTTCACATAAAAGGGGTGTTGGGCTTAGGCTAGTTATTAGGCTGAAAAATAAAAATATAGTTGGGCTTGAACTTAAAAATTATAGTATTTGGATATACCGAAATATCAAAAACTCAATATCGTATACCGTACCAAAATTTAGTAATTTTTGTACCGAAATATATCGAAATATCAAAAAAATCGAAACCAAAATACCAAATTAATTTGGTTCGATTCGGAATTCAATTTTTCGGATTTTACACCCAGCCCTACACACGGAAGTGCTAAAATATTTACAGTAAAGTGCACTATTAGTTCTTCAACTTTGGTCTGTTAAATAAGAGCATAATAGATGAATCTAGTCTGTTATTCCTTTTTCCTTAATGCGGGAGCTAGTAGTTAAGAGTTGGAGATGTAGTTCTATGGGTTAAAAAAGTATTTTAAAAAAATTGAAAGTAGTCAAAACAATTATTTGCTCAGTCGAATTTAAACTTGACCTTTCGAGTGCTGCCAGATATTTTAATTTTTCCTTTCAGTGAAAATGACACTGAATTAAAAGCATAATTCAATTTCTCAAATTTCAATCAAATAAATTGACCAACAGCTAAAGTACAAGTCTTAATCAGAACAAAACGTGGCTCATTCTTATTTAAGATTTCACAGATAATTTGTTTAATACAGGCACCCTCCATTTGATCCTTCCAATACATAACAATGGAGCTTTTCTTTATTCCAACATCTTATGCATAATAACTCCTGCCCTTTGAATTTGATACTATTTAATCGTTGCATACTTGAATTATTTTTTATCCTTTTTTTTTGAACTTTTCGTAATTCCCCGGACGTTGATATTATAAAATGCATTGATACACTCTTCTTTAAGTATGATGACCAAAAGATATTCAAAAATTATCTGTCAAGTGAGGTATTGTACAACCGTAAATTGTCTGATAATCATATAAATTGATTATTTTGTTCTAATTAGATATTTCATTTTACCTCAACTTTATATTTTTTAGGTGCAATGACGATTTGTTTCAACTGTATTTTTTCTATTTCGACTCAAATATATAAAAAATACTTGACTAAAACTCTACTAATTTTAGTCAAATAAAATTTTTAGTCACGATAACAAAGTTTCAATTGTGCTTTTCATTTTATTTCATCCTTAGATGCAATGACGATTTGGTTCAATTGTATTTTTCTTTTCTTTTTTCAATAAAATCTATAAAATAATTATTTTTGGTGAACTCCATTATGTTTAGCCAAATTTAAAAAGTTCGACCTAATAAAGGAATTATAGACATATTTTTATAAATTTGGCAGAAGATATGATCCGACAAAATTAATAAATTTTTAAAAATAAAAGAATATATATTATTTTTTAAAATATCCCACATGTACAAAAAGTATTCATGTGGCAACGAGACCATCACACTTCCTTGGGTTGAATTGGGGGTTTTTGCACCTCTACTTGGTTTTAGAGTCACAATTGAATATATACTCACTTTGTAAAAATATTTGCAAGTCTACCCATTTTATAATCAACTTCAGACTTATCGGGTCTGAAGTTTAAAAAAAATTAGATTGAAGTGAAAAATTGCACTTTAAATGCACTTAAAGCCAAATAAGTTTGAAGTGCAACCAATGGTTTCATGCACTTAAGGCCAATAAGTCTGAAGTGAAAATTTACACTTTAGATGCACTTAAGGCCATAAGGTCTAAAGTGCAACAAACATTTTCCTACACTTAAGGCTAATAAGTCTGAAGTGAAAAATTGAACTTCAGATGCACGTAAGGCCAAATAGGTCTGAAGTGCAATCAATGGTTTCATGCACTTAAGGCAATAAGTCTTAAGTGAAAAATTACACTTTAGATGTACTTAAGGCCAAAAGGCCCGAAGTGCAACAAACGTTTTCCTACCCCTAAGACCGATAAGTCTGAAGTAAAAAATTACACTTCGGATGCACTTAAGGCCAAAAAGTCTAAAGTGCAACCAAGGCTTTTATGCACTTAAGGCCAAATGGGCCTAAAGTGCAAATTGCCCAGAACAGAAATTTGTTCTTCGAATTTTAACAATCCAATATACGATTTAATACCTAAATCTACACCAAATGAGCTCAAATTTGAAACATAACCTCCAAATATTATCAAGAACAAACCCCAATCATCAATTTGTCAAAACAACAATAAATCTAACAAACACATTTTGTATTAAGAAAAAGAAAAAGAAGAAACCCTAAGCAATAGTAAAAAATAAAGTGCCACAACTGTTCACCAATATAAAACATCATAAACTACCTTAAAATATATTCACAAACACCATATAAAATCACTTTTACCAAGAAGAAGGAAGAGGAAAATGTCTGAAATTGTTTAAACAGTGAGTATAAGTTAAAAAAATTAAAATGTGGTACACGTTAAATGGGTGACCAGACAGGCACCCCGTGCAATTTTAATGGTTGAATTGAGGTCATTCAGGGGGCTAAAGGCTACTTAATAACCAAATATAAAGGGATAATTAGGACCAAAAAGAATTTGAGTGCGCATCTAATAAGGTTACATTTATATTTCTATTTGTCTAAACAGTTTTGAGGTCATTTTAGTCATATAAAGAACTTCACACTTTTTAAGTAAACACATTAATATTTTATCATCGGATTCAACAGTTGTATCCAATTACAAAACTGTTTAGTTATGAAAGCAGTTTAAGCTAATGATTATTAGTACTTTTAATCATTTAACCCAAAGGGACAGCCCTTTGAGAGATTTATCAAATAGTTTCTTGTGCTTCAGCCTCTATATTAAATTATGATTTAATAAAAGCTAACAAAATTCAAGATATTATAATAAGTTCGTCAGGCAACAGCAACAGTAACAGCAATTCCTAAAATATGCATAGTTCCAAAAGATGAAGTCAGAATGAATTGAGTTCCAGAGTTTCAGACTTCAGTCATACATATCCACAACACCGCAATTTGTGTTTTTTGGAGATTGGACAAGTTTTGTTCCCTCCAACCTTTGCTGCCTCCCCAACTAAATCCTAACCTTTTTGGTATTTGTGATATGTTACTGGTTTTCTTCTTTCCTTTTTTGTACTACTATACTACTTTTTGTATTTCTTTAGATAATATGATTAGCTTTTCAAAACAACAACAACCCACGAAAAAATCCTTCCAACGGGGTCTGGAAGGGTAGTATGTATGCAAACGTTACTCATATTCCGAAGGAGTAGAGAAGGTGTTTTCGAAAGACCCTCGATTAAAAAAAATAAAAAGACAAAAGGACAAAAATGAGCCACGTGCACCTTCTTCCGAATATCATCATTTCTAATCTTATCTATCCTAGTGTGCCCGCACATTCACCGCAACATCCTCAATTCTGCTACTTTTATCTTCTGGATATATGAGTTCTTAACAGGCCAACACTCAGCCTCATACATCATGGCCGGTCTAACCACCGCTTTATAGAACTTACCTTTGAGTATCGGTGGCACTCTCTTGTTACACAGGACTCCAGATGCTAACCTCTACTTCATCCATCCTACCCCAATACGATGTGTGATATCCTCGTCGATCTTCCCTCCCCCTGGATAACCGAACCAAGGTACTTGAAGCTACCTCTACTCGGGATGACCTGCGAATCAAGCAACACATCCACGCCCACTTCCCCTGGCTCAACGTTGAACTTACACTCCAGATATTATGTCTTCGTCCTACTCAGCTTGAAACCCTTAGACTCAAGAGCATGTCTCCAAACCTCCAACCTCTCGTTAATACCGGCTCGCGACTCATCAATCAGAACTATGTCATCGGCAAATAGCATGCACCATGGCACATCCCCTTGAATATGGTGTGTTAACGCGTCCATCACCAGGGCGAATAAGAACGGACTGAGCGCAGAATCTTAGTGTAACCCCATTACAACCGGAAAATGCTCAGAGTC
>AWOL01S0071756.1:0-42322 GCA_000715115.1 Nicotiana otophora | reverse complement strand
ATAGCTTCCACGACCTCCTCAACCTCGATACGCCTGCAGTACCCAAAGTCACGGTAACTCTCGAAATGCTCCAATTCGCCTAGCACAATATCCCAATCCCCTTCTTCATTCAGAAGTTTATGAAAGTAAGTTTGTCATCTTCTCTTAATCTAGGCATCTTCCATTAATACTCTACCATCTTCGTCCTTGATGCATCTCGCTTGATCCAAATCCCGAGCCTTCCTCTTTCTCAACTTGGTTCAAATACTCTACTCTCGGAATGATTAGCTTTTCAAACGAAACCAAATTTGAGTAGTAATAAGCCGATGATATTTTGGATGGAAATTGTAGAAGTGTTGAGTTTCTATAGAAATGAGAATCATGTAGCGCTGCGACACTCAGTAAAACGGCTCCTCGCTAAATAATATCAAATTATCAATATAACCAAAAAAAGAGATAGATCACATCTTGATCAAATGCCAATCCTCCTAATTTAAAAGAGAAAAGAGTGGAGATGTGCGAAAAAAGATCTCTCCTAACTAACCAGAATTCTTTTTGTATCGGCTCTCTCTCGGAAGTAAGTTTCCTCGTTATCTCGGTGAGACTAATCTAAAAATACTTTTATTTACTCATTTTCTGCGAGAAGACCCTTCTAAAATTACGTTTAACGTGGAGTTGGACACTAACTTGAATCAACCTTAACTAATTGCTACAAAACCAAAATCAAGCCAAGTTGGAACCAGTGTTACAAAGTGAAGTTGCAATTATTAAACAGCAACTTCAATTTTGGACGTTTCAGTTTACTACTACAATGATTGTATAAACTTTTTTTATGTAAAACTCAAATTTTCCAAAGGCAAAGTTTTTCCTGGTCACGAACTTAAAATGTCAAAATATTTGGAATCGCTAGATTACGGATTGAGAACCCCGTTCTGTAAACTGTAATCCAAATTCAGTCCTACCCAAAAAGGATAAAATTGTAGGATAAATCTTTCGTTGGAATTAGATTTATTACGTACCAGTCCGTCTAATACAATTATTTTCTTTTAGTAAAAGCGAAAACAACCTCTCTATTCTCTCGGATAAGAATAAGATCTGCATACACACTACCCTCACATACCCTACTAGTGTGATTTCCCTGGGTCCGTCGTTTTAGTAAAAGTGAGAATCCAAATAACTTTTCATTTTTAGGCAAACAATAGCGAGGTGTTTGCTTTCTTGTTTGTCATATAGTCGAGTAGGGGAGGGAACAATTGTTTTCTCCTTTTGTCCATTCCAAACCCCATGTGCTAACTCGAAAATTGTTGTCTTTTTATCACTAATTTAATAGTATTAAAATAGTCAGTGAGCTGTCTCTTTAGAATTAAATGTTAATGTAATCACTTTGCCGACAGGAAGATGAACTAAATAATTTAACGAAAACAAACAAATTAACACAAGAAGATGCTCCAACTGAGTAATTGATAGTGTAATTGATTAATATATATATCCTTAGCAGAAATATGCTTAAATAATATTGTTATGATTGATTACACTACTACGCACTTACAAAGAATCTTATAGCACTATTTGTTTAATATTTTCCGCAACAAAAAGTGAAATTTCGAGTCTAGTCTAACTAGAAGATGCTCTAACCAATAGTGACCAAGGAAAAAGGCCTAACTTTGGATCATATGGTCGCACATCAGTTGTTGTGATTGGAACCTATCAACAAAATTCTCATAAATTAAAAATTTGCGAAAGGTGTTTGTTATTAGCTGTCACCATTTAAATATGGCCCCATCAACCACCATAATATCATATGATTGCCCCTAAATAAAGGAAAAATAGTAGTGCAAACCATTAAATTCTCTTTAAAAATCCATTCAATAATTCCCAGCCCTTGCTCCCATTATTAATGAATTAATAATATTTTTACTTCAAGTTTCAGTATATCATGTATATGGATAGAAGTAAAAGTCTAAGTAAGAGGGTGTTTGTTCTTCGGTTTTGTTTTAATCATGTTGTTGTTATTCCAATGGCTTTTTGACTAAGTATTTCTTTTCAGCACTATTGTGACTATGCTTCAATAAGGGGAAAACAATTTCTCTATCTTCGTGCTTGGATTAAGCTAGGTTTGCTGTTATTATGTTGTAATAAGAGAGTTTTGCATTATTAATGTAATTTCACCAACAAATTATCCACATTCTCTCTAGTTCATCTACCCTTAGTAGACACTTATCTTTTTTGGTAAGTGGCTGACAGTTAATATTTTTTTGACACAATAAAACTTGACTCCTTAAAAATATATTCATTGTGAAAAGAACTGAGAAGGGTAACGTGTGTGATATGGAATATGGATAGATATGCCTTGAACTCCAACCTATTTCAACTGAAAAACATGAAATATATATATGATACTAATAAACATGTAGAACCTACCTTTTCTTCACATAAACAGACATGAGGAACAATAAAATTCCCAAAAATATATAAAAACAGAAAAAATGGAGATTTTTTGGGGACATTTGTTGAAGGAAAGTTTAAAAAATTGACCTATTTGAACAGAAAGTTCTAAATTGAGGACTAAATTCACATTAAACCGAAATTAGCTCTAACAACATAATGAGTCCTCCAACATTAGCAAATCTATAGTTTGCCACCTATAGAAAAATCTTTCTCCACATTTTCAGACACTGCAAACCATAAATTTGCAATGCAGCAGTAAAATTACTAAAATGCCCATCCACAAAACCCATGATTTATCAAATGCCAAAAGACAAGACATTGACCAAAATGTTGCAACATTTGGATTTGCATTAGATCCCATCACCATCTTACTTTTTCCAATTTCTACAACAGCCCCGAAACTAACCAGAAATTGCAAATTAACCCCAAGAAAATCAGAAATCTTTACCTTTTAGCTACCTCTACCAATCATCTCCTTGTACCTGAGAATTGAATCCAACCTCTGTAACTTCAACTGTTGCTTGAACTTGTTGATAAAATCATCTGCTTTAGCATCTACTTCATTAATGTCTCCGTCGCTTGTCTTGACATTTCTCACCTTTGTAGTGGCCGGCCGGCGAGCTTCAACAATAGCATCCTCTTCAAAATGCGCAAATGGCGATTTCATGCTTGCTGATTTCTTCATCTTCGTCGGCAACTTTATCGGAGCTTCACCGGCCGATGGATTTGTATCTGATCTGCTCCTGCTCACGTGACGTTCCTTTAACTGATTGTATACTTCATCCAAGCTCTTTAGCTCACCTTCTTCTTCCTCTTCTTCTACCTCATTTTCTTCATGGGTTTGCTGAAAATCGAAATGGGTATCTGTATTATCAAGTTTTTGTTCATGGATGTGTTGAATAATGTACTGGGCCGATTTTTCTTGAATATTTTCTTGATGGGTTTGCTGAAAGTTGAAATCTTGATCCATATTTTTGAGTTCTTGGTCGGGGGTATGTTGAAAAAGGTACTGGGTTTGTGTATCTGGGAGATTTTCTAGATGGATTTGCTGGAAATCGTACTGGGTTTGTGCTTTTTGAGCATTTTCTTGATTGGATTGGTTGAAAATATACTGGGTGGTTTCTGGTACTATGGTAGTATGTTCTGGAGCTGGTTCGAAAATGTAATGTGTTTGTGGTTCAAAGGTGGTTTCTTGATTATGGGTATCGTCAAAGTTGTAATCTTTAACAGGTTCTTGAGATCTATTGTTGTAGAAATTTAAAGATTTGATGCGTTGAAGAATAGAAGGAGATCTAGTGAGTTTAGAGGGTTGTTGTGGGTGATTTTGTGAGTATTCTTGTTCTTGTTCTTGTTGTTCTTGTTTGGGAGGGTGATTTGGTTTTTGGTTAGCTAAGGAAGAAGTAAAAGCAATGGTACCAATCATGAGATTGAGAAGAACAAAAAGGACAGTGGGAGTGAACCAGCTATTCATGGATGTCCATATTGAAGAATAAACAGTAGATACAGAGTCATCAAACATGGTGAATGACTTGTGATTTTCTAGAGAGAGAGAGAAGTGAAGAATGACTTTAGTTTAGAGAGAGAGAGAGAGTGGAAGTGGAAGTGAAAGTGGAGAACAAGGATTGGAATGTAGTGTAAAGTTTGGGAGATTAGTAATTAGTAAAGCAAAGGAGAGATGGGGAGCTGGAAGATGGGAAGTGGTGGGTGTGGATCATTCAGGGCACGGGGATGAATGGTAGTGGGGTACGTTGGTTTCTATTTCCCGCATGGTTTTTTTTATACTCATATTGTTTTTTGTTTTAGAATAATATTTTGTGTAAAAATTACAAGAAATAATAGATATGAATACATAATTTTAAAAATACAATAGGTTCAGAGTTATAAAGTTTAAATTCTGAATCCGCCTCTAGTACACATCATCCTTAATATGATTTAGTATGCAAAGAAAAATAGTAAGTAATCGTTAGCCTACAATTATGTTTGAATCTTAAATTAAAAATAACGTGAAAGAATCAAATGCAAAGCTAATGCTGAAACGAAAGTTAATCCGGTTGCAAATTAACAAGAATGTATTAAACACTGTAATATGTAATATTTTTAACCAAACATAGAATATAAAAGTAAGTATTTTGATTTTTATATTACCTCATACTATCTCGTTGTTGTATATATCAAGAAGCAACCCCTATAATAAACATTTTTTTGAGCAAATTAGTCGTTCTCTTTCTTTTTAGGGCTTTTTCGTTTTGTTTTGTTCATGGGAAATTTGAAAATGAGGGATGGGGCAGGGGAATAATGCGACTGAATTTGCGATCTATATGGTTCACTTCGACTAGCACCATTTAGTGTAAGATTTTTCTTTGGTATGACCAATAGAAGAAAAGATAAACTAAACAAAAAGAAGATTATTAAAAAAAACAATAGGTGTAGGGACGGTTTTGGTTGATATGAGTTGTTTTATTCAATAATCAAACAAGCTACTGTTAATTATGTTTGTTTTTTTAAATCTACACATCAAATCAATTCAGAGCAAATTAAATCAATTTTCAGATTTTATGTTTCTATTTTTCATTTATTTCAATTTCTTTCTTTCCTCTATGCTACAAAATATCAATTATACTAGATTTTCATAGGAAGGTATGACACATGTCACGATTCAAGTTGGGTCCTTGACTGGATTCATAATCGTTTTTTTTTAATTCACACAAGTTAATCTATAAATCAAGCATAACTTAAACTCATCAGTTTAAGCTTCCATTTGTTCATAGATTTTGGCTACTTTTTTAAAAACAAAATTGAAAACATTATTTTTTCCGTGGAATATGATTGGTTTTTGAAAAAGAAAAGTTTTAAAAAAATTCAAATTCCCAAAAACTGGTTTAGGGCAGTTTTTAGGTGAAAATTTTCTTCCACTCACAAAACTTCAACATTTTTTTCCAAATAAAATACATGTCCAAATACAACTTCAACTTCCAAAAATTATTTTTCAACACTTTAAATTTTTTTCTTTAAGTTTCAACCAAATTTATATTCAAACGCTAGCTAAATTTCAAGTGCACATATATTCTAAAATATTTACATTGTGCCTTTTAACTTACACATGTGTTTGTGAGACTTGTTTATATATGTGATCCAAAATCTTATACTATTATTCAATAGTTTGAGTTCACAATTTCACTTGTCAAACAAATACAATCCCTAAATACCTTGTGTCCGTTGTACGAAGTACAAAAGTGAAGTTTTTTCATCTAGCCTGATAATGAAGGAAGAAAGAGGGGAAAGATGGGATTGTGGGGGGGGGGGGGGGAGAAAAAGGACAAAAGACTAAATGAAATTTCGAATATTCATGGACCAATGTATAAAGAAAAGCATATAAGCAAAGAGAACTTATAGATCTACTTTCGCTACTTATAGGCAACTTTATAGTTAGACAAATATATCAAACGTTTGACATAATTGATATCACTTGCAATAGATCCTATGGTTGTTGCAAATTATTAGGGGAACTTTAATTTTTTGTATTGTTCCAATATCTCCATGAGGTTATTTTAAATTAAAGAGGTAAAATGACATGCCCACCATTCGAAATTTGTTAATAAAACATGTTAATTATTTTTTTATCTTGTTTGTTCAGCCTTTTTATTTGATTTAGTTTTTCAATTTATCTTGAACGCCGATGAATAAGGGACTCTAAAACCACTAAATAGAGAGGAGGGGGAGAGATGGGAGGATGAAATTGTATAGTATTGTATTTCTTAATTGGTAATATATGTGCGTATAATTTAGTAGATGAAATTTGGTTTGAAGACAAGTTATGCTAGAATTAGTTATGCTGAGATTAGTTATAATGAGATTAATTATTCTACTATTATTTTTATTAACTATTTGGTATGTTGTATTAATCTTAGGATTGTCAATTTTGCTGTTTTATTCTAGATAATTTATCCTGAGATTACTATTTCACCCTCTGGCAGGTATAAATTATCTTGGTATTATTTTTAATCCTAGAATAACTTATCCTAAGATTAGTAACTAAACAAGGAATAAGGCGATACAAAAGTTTTATCCCAAAATTATTTTTGCTTATCTATCATACCAAACAATATCTCAATATGAAATTAAGTGAATGTAAGTGAAAAACTAGTAATATGAAAATACAATACCTAAAATCTATACTATATTAAAAGCACGAAGGCGCTTAACGAAATGTCGTTCGCATTTTTTACCCTTAAAAATTGACTTTATACTAAATAAAATTGTAATTTAAGTTGTCTTCCTAATATTTAGGAATAAACATTCAATTCCATTTATGCTAATTTCCTAAAGTTAGAACTTTAAAATCAAGTAGAATTTTATTTGTTAATCTTTCCTTATTAGATTATATTACAATTTTATTTGCAATAGGAAGACGTGATTTTAATACACTAAAGACTTGTGTTTCAAAAGGAAAAATAATATTAGCTTTTTACCACGTATAATCTCCATAGCATTTGTAGGATTTCAAATTAAAACGCTAAAAAAAGAGAAGATTAATCAAGTACACTACTAAATTGATTAATTTCTATAATACAGAATAACTTGCATATCTATCTATCTATCTATCTATCTATCTATCTATATTAAAAGCACGAATGCCCTTAATGAAATATTGTTCGTCTTTTTTACCATTTAAAATTAAACTTCACATTAGACAAAATCGTAATTTAGTTATTATCATAATATATAGTACTTTGAAATCAACTAATTTGGTTATAAAGTCTTTCTTGTGTTGAAGTATGTAGGAAGTCCTAATATTTAGGACTTTAATATAAATATTAAAGGAAGCTCGGTGCACTAAACTCCCCATATGTGCGGGGTCCGGGTAAGGGCCGGACCACAAAGATCTATTATCTTTTACTTATATTGTTTGGGAGAAATAACAGTATTATATTGTCTTAACATAAATATTGCTTGGGAGAAATAACAATATTACATTGTCTTTTGCTTATATTTATTTACGCCAATTTCTATATGAAATATGTTTGAACTTATAATTCTAAGGGGAGGATACTATATATTCATACTATTAAATTAAGATGTATGTACTTAATTAACTATTTTTTAATAATTAAATATAATTTTTAAATATTATGCGAATACATTGATGAAGAGAAAAAGATGATATTCGAGTAAGAAGGAGTTTAAAAAATTATCTCTATTTTCTATATCATTGTAAAGGCACAAATCCCGAATGAAAAAATAAATAAATTATTTTTAAATTTTTTATTCAATAACTCAAATATATTATTTAATAATATTTACGTAATTTTTTAAAATTATATACTCATTGATATAGGTATACGGGCAAAGTGCGTACACAAACACTAGTACAATTAAAAACACATATTTCATTAATACATAAAGTACACTAAACAATTCTATTTCCGAGACCTCCTCTTAATTGTTATCCTTAGTTCCTTACAAAGTCAAAGTAAGACACTCAACTGGAAATAGTGAGAGTAACTTTTCTAATCTTATTAGTCTCTCTTGATTTCCCTCTTTCTAAATAATTAGTTTTAGAGTACGCGCGTTCACATGTTCTTCATATCAATAAATATAAAATTTGAAAAAAATACACAAATTATTAAACTATGTGATGAGTTATAAAATAAAATTTAAAAGCTTAATAAGAACTATTGATCCTATTAGCCAACTTAATAAAGAAAAAAAATTATATCATGCAAAAGTATTCTAATGCCTTACACAACTTCCATATATGAGTTGCACATTTGCTTTAATAGCGCAAATAGTATAGAATAATAGACTGGCTTGTTAATGTACTCAAAATAAGTTAAATTATTTACATTGTTAGAGTATTATTTAGCTGCTAAATCATAATGTAGAATCTGGTATTGGAGCGCAAACCCATAATCAGACATTCGTAGACAACTCTTAAATAGAAATTTATAATTTGAGTTTTTAACTAATATAAAAAATATGTTTGTACACTTTTTATTTCGGTTACATATACAAAATTTATAAAATGTGTGCTTTTGCACGTCACACTTATAAAAGTTCTCTAAAAGAAGTTTAAATATTTCAATGCTTCGTTAGTAATCTTTCCTAAACATGTACACGCTTGCACACCTATATAAGTACTAAATTTTAGTTTTTTAAAGTTCTAAATATTAGGACTTTTTACATTGTTTATATAAGGAAATAATTAATAACAATAATTTTAGTTGACTTTAGAATCCTAAATTTTAGGAAAAATAATCAAATGACTATTTTGTCTAGTTTGAACTCTATATTTAAAGGGTAAAAAAGACGAATGACATTTCGCCAAGAGTTTTCGTGCTTTTAATATAGTATAGAAAGTCGATCGGTTCAAATTCGTATGACGCTCCTTTTATTTTGAGACATTTTAGAATATTGATACCATTCTATTTTTATATTTTCAAAATTTTCAAGAATTTAAATTCTTTAAACTATTTGCAATTAAAATTTGTTGCGTGCTTTCTTCTAAACCACTATATTAATATTCTCTTTCATCATTGTTAATATGTTACATATATAAGTCAACTAGTTTTTGGACACGTGCACTGCACGTGTATCCCATGCTAATTAGTATAAATATTTTAAAAATTATATTTGTCGTGCCCCATTTTCTCGCGAAAGCAGGTTTTGACGTTGTGACAACTCTTTTGGATGGGAGATAGAATGCTAAAAGAAGAAAAGTCGCCACCTAACAGTTTTTGAGGTGTGTTAGGGCACCTATTATGTAGATAACTTTGTTTGACTAGTCAACGCCACCAAAGATTGGGTAAGGGCTCAAATTACCTCAAAGAGAAGGTGTTAGGCATTCATCGAGGTCCACAACTGTGGATCCCGACCGAACTTAAGATTATGTGGATTATAATTAGGCAAGATAAACAAAGAGAATAAGGGTCAAAACACAATGAGAAATAAGGATTACAAGGATATAACTATGACGGTCTATATTAGACGGCTAAAAGTATAAAAAATAGGGGGGTCCTAAGTTTTTTAGCCTAAATAATTACCCTGCGCAACATAAATAATACTTCGCAACTCCCTTGAGGTAGGGAATTACTCATATTATTCAGCGGGCACAGACTATCATCTCCTGCTACCCAATAACTATGTTAAAGTTGTTTACTTAAGCGCTCTAATTCAATTCTAAGTCGTGCCCTATGCATGAACTGCTCATCCCGTACCTATGGTCCAGGATGCATTGGACCTCTATTTAAGGTTGGTTCTAGACTTTACTTAGGCTGCTCAAAATGATAAAACTAGGCGACATACCAAACAAGTTGGACTTCATGTAAGGACAGTTAGGGGGCTCAAGTTAGCCTCCACACTTAAACAACAAATGCACGCAAAACAGGATCTCACATTAGGCGTTAGACAGTTTCAGAACTGAGACAAATTAAAGCCATTTAAGCCCTATAGACATAATTTCTATATGACCTTGGATTCAAACGTGCAGACAGTTTCAGATGCAAGACGCCACTTTAAGCTTATAGATAGGATCTCTAGGTGATTTACGCAGTAGGGGGCAGTGAGAACCATCAGAAATATTCAGAATTACTCGTGTTTGATCCTACATGTATGCTCTCTAATAATGGCATGGCTAAGTAATGAAACAGTATTTGAAAGTTCAGTATTGACACTTTAAAGTGAGTGGTAATACCCATAGGCAGGATTTCTAATGATTAACGATTGAAACTATTTTTTTATACTTAACCCTTATAGGCATGTTTTCTAGATGAGCAGTATGATAACAATAGCAAATTAACCAATTAAATTCCTATAGGCATGATTTCTGGATGAAGATCAATAGAACATAAGCTAGTATAATCCTATAGGCATGGTATCTAATGAATATGATGCAGTTATTGAAGGAATGGTTATTGACATTTGTTTCTTATAGGCATACTGTCTAGTAACACATGACAGTAGACATAGAAATAAATAATGCACTTATGCCTTGATAATAAACAAGTTGTGTGAGTGTGTGATTCTCCTAATGGCATGATTTCTACCAGTGTACATGGAAATTGAATAGCATATATGACAGGTTGGATAAAATAATAAGTAGATCATACGAACCCTATAGGTATGTTTTCTACCCTTTCATGCAAACATTAGAGTATGCCCATTTCTTCGATTTCACTAACACCCCAATTATTTATTATAAAATTATTCCAGATCCAATGATGAATATAATTATAAAATATTATACAAGCAATAAGTGTAGGCCTATAGCAGGCCCAAAAGGAGATACCCAATATTGCCTTAGCCTTCAACAAATGCTTTCTTCACAAATAGCATACCCAGATCCTAACAGGGGACTATATTCATCAGCACAACCTAGAAACCATAGAGGAACTCAAACCAAACCAAACAACCATAGATTGATTAACGACCCAAACATTGAATCACACAGAAATCATGTAAACAAACCAGTTTGCATATTCATTAGATAGAATGAGGAAAGAACTGAGTGCCAGAGATAGCTTAAGTCTCAGTAGTAAAGAGAATGGCCAACGAACCCCAAATCCTAGTGTGTCAAAGTTCACAAGGGTCTCAAATGGACCCCGAGCAGTGCTCACACTAGGGAGGTCAATAGAGAGAATCTTAGTGGCCTTGAATTTCAGTCAGTTAAGAGTGATAGATTCAGAATAGTGTAGGTAACCAATGAGAGTGAGAGAACAATGATTAAGTGACATAATTTGGAGAGATGCACTTGTATTTTAGAAAGCAGACATAACAAAGTTGCTTAAAACACAGAACATGCTAGTTAAGAAGGTCAACAAGACTTAAAGGCAGGTTGCTATTACCGGTTTAACACTTAGCAAGAAATAACATATTGGCAGAAAACACATTGAGAGAATTAGAGGAGAATCAAGTTTTCTGAGATTACAAGATTAACATACAAATGTGCATAATACCAAACAAGTCTAAGTCGGGCACTAATTTAGAAGGTTTAAAGCTTAAGGGTCCAAATTATGCTAAGTATCCATCCCAAATCAAAATACAGACATGTTAACTTATATCGTGAAGCAAAACAGTGTCAAACATAGTAGGGAAACACAAATTAAGATAGCCATTCCAAAGGTCCCAAATAATCACTGAGGCTACAGAATCATGCAAACCAAAGACATGCTGAGGGACACATTAACAGGGGAAGCAAGTTACAGTTGATAGTGAAGGTCTTAACATAGATTAGAACGCATTACAAATGCGAGTCAGCCATTACAGGAATTCAGAATAGAGTAGGAATGAAACTCATGTCAAATAGTAAATATAAACGTTCAGGTGCCAAAACATTAGGTTAAATGAACTTAAGAGGGTCTAAATTATTCAAGGGAAGCATATTTAAATAACATCTCTCAAAAACTAAAAATTTTAGGTAAAAATCAAATGCTAAAGAGGTTCGGATCATAATACAAGTTTAATACTAGCAAAGTTACACACAGAGATGGTCTAAGAACACATTAGGTCATGAAATTTAGAGGCGTGAATATGCAGGACATAAACACAGAAGAATAAAATCGTAAAGCCAAGAGACTTACCAGTTATCAGTTGAATAAATAGACAACAAGAAAGAACAAATTCCACAGTGCTCTGAATGTCAACAAAGAGCAAAAACCCAGATTCTTAGTGCGCCAGAGTTTCCAAGGTCTTCAAATGAATCCAAGGCAGTGCTCGCACCAAGAAAAGTTAAAAATCGAATTTCGGTGGCCTTGGCTTTCAGCCGACCAAGAACCATAGTATAGAACAAGAGAATAAGAGAACAATAGAGTTTAGTGAATCCGGATAATTAAAAAGTCTCTTTCAAAGGGGAAAGGGGATGAGTTTATATAGTAGTAGAAATCAAACAAACAAATCAAGGAAATACTGTAAAATTAACATAAATAAGGAAATAATAACATGCAGAATCAGTAAAAGTCAGATTAGAGAAAATTTAGGTAAATCCTATTTGACATAAATCAAAAATTGGCCGGATATCTTGGCTAATCGGACCCATAAAGACTTGATATAAATGTATCTAGACAAAATATTGTCTGAATTCCAATGATTAGAACTGATTCCCTTTGATTTGAAGATTTGTACTTTGCCAAAAATAGAGCAAGTATTATGTAATACCAAAAGGAGGTAACCAGCGGAGAGGGAACATGGATATGGTAAGTAAATAACAGGTGAATCCCATGTCTAACGGGATAAGAAGAGAGATTCGTGAAGGGCGACGATTAGGGTTCTTTAGAGAGGGGCGAGACAAAGAGAGTTTAGAGGCGGCGGGTAGTGGAATTTGTCTCTAGGGTTTGGGGTATATGGAGTATAAGGAAAATGAAGGGAGTGTTGTGAGCCGTTGATCAACGTCTGAGATTTAAACAGGCTGGGTCGGGATTTGGACTGGGTAGATTCATTAGGTTGCTTGGACTGCTGGGGTTATTGGGCCAAGGGTCTATTGGTCCGAAATTAATCCTAATTTTGGGTCAAATTTTAAAAATAGGAAATTAAGGGAAAATAATTTAATAATAAATTATAAAATATGTTATTTATGCAAAGTAATATTGTAAAATAATAGTAGAAGATTATAAAAATGTAAGATATTATTTTGACCTTAAATAAAATAACAAATACAAAAATAATATTATAAAATGCAGGTTATTATTGCAAGATTGTGCAAATGGCCTAAAAGTATTAATATAATTATAAAAAATAGAGTAAAATACCTGAAGCAAGTATAATAGATGAAAAATAATAATTTTAGGTAATTAAGTCATCACAAAATAATTTAAAAGAGTAATTAAAAAATATTCAAGTAATTTAAATGCAGAAAGATCAATTTTAAAGCTCTGAAAATTATGTAAAATTATTAAAAAAAATGCTTGTATAGATTTGTAACTAAATAATAATGCCAAATGATGTTTTAAAAGTATATATATTATTCGAGAAAATGTGAGGGCAAAATTGGGTATCAACAATAATAAATGTGCGATGAGTTGTAAAAAGTTGAAAAGAAAAAATGCTAGCTCAAATTGATGAACGATGAGCCTATTCAATCGATATTTATAATTGAGGCACAATTCATACTAAAACATTGCTATCAAATGAATTTCAATAATAATATTCGACGACTTCAATTATGCAACTTTTTAAAAAAATCAAATAATCGGCTAAATAGTAATTTCTTTTCTTAAATATGTCAATAAAGTTTTTGCCTTCTTCAAGAAGTTGTTATTGAATGAGAGTAAGTATTTAGCAGAAGCTATATATACATAAATTCGATGAATACATCTTCATTCGGATGACTAGTAGATCATTATCAATTTCGTGGTGTACACCTACACATGAGTAGTACTTTATTTGTGATAGAGATGATAGTTGTTAAAATCTTTTATCAATGTATATAAATCACAATTACACATTCATGTCGATAGTAATATTCGTTAACTTCATGAATTATGCCATTTTCTTATAAAATATCAAATAATCAGCTGGATAATAATTTCTTTTCTTGAATATGTCAATAAAGTATTTGCCTTCTTCAAGAAGTTGTTGTCGAATGAGAATAGTATTTCGTATAAGCTATATATACATAAATTCGATGAATACACCTTCCTTCGGATGGCTAGTAGATCACTATCAATTTTATAGTGTATACCTACACACGAGTAGTACTTTATTTGTGATAGAGATGATAGTTAAAATATTTATCAATGTATTTAAATTATAGTTACATGTTCATGTACCCTTTGTCTCTTCGTTTGATTCAAAAATATAAGTCCTTTCATCTGTGAATTTGACCCAAAAATATATAGGTATTGTATAAATATAAGTGTATTATGAAATTTAACACAATCATGTGTCAGATGATGACAATTTGATGTTTTAGTACATCATAAAAAATAATACACTCTATGAAAGCAGATTGGATTGAAGTAAGGATATTACTATCAAAAAAACATTATAGTGAGTTTTGGACTAATAACACGTTGAAGCTTGATAAAATGAAAAAGAAGAAGAAAAAGAACAAAGATAGATTCTATAAAGTGTTAAGTCACAAAGCGAAATGACACTTGTAGAAATTTAACATGTACTGTATATATTAAACCATACATAAAACATATCAAACCCCAAAATGGAACATGAACCAGATATCATAAAGGCTCCTATCATAAATGAAGAAAAGTAGAAGAAAGCGAAAATGAAATAAAATTGTAGACCTATGAGTTGCAGCGAAAATGAAATAAAATCCAATGGACTTCTCGGGGAAAAGATAATTTTTAACTGAAACAAGAGAAATGTATTATAGTGATTAGAAAATTTGATGTAAACTTTTATAGAGTGAAATAAAGAATGTAAAAAAACTGCAAAAATATTCTTACACGGAGGAAGCTAAAAGAAATTTGTTACAATTTGTTGAGACTTTCAGTTTCAGCAGTTTCTGAAATAATTAAGACTATCCAATTATTACATCTACTTAATAGAGTAAATAAAAAGTTCAAAACAGTTTCAGTTTATGGCCATCTGAATGGCCACATTTTTATTTCTTTCGATTTTACTCTCATTTTGTTTGATCCTTTTTTATTCTCTTTCTTAATTGTATATTTATATTTTTGCATAAAAATATTCTTGAAATAATACTTGCTTGAAGGACAAAATAGTCGTTTAGCTTTTGAAGTTTATTTTGATCTTTCAACTTTTAACTCGGTAGCTCACACTTATAATATAGTATAATTAGCACCTCAAACTTCGTTTTAAATGCTATAACATAAAGTGAAATAATATATGATATTCTTTTCTTTTTAAAATTTTCCAAAAAAAGCATCTTTTAAATTTTTTATCTTGCCAACATATTCTTGTTATCTTAGAAATGTTATGACATACAGAGTAAAGAATATCGCGGTACTTATGAATATGACAAGAAAAACTTTTTGTCTAAATTTTGTATTTATTATCTGATCAAACATCGCTATACAGAATAAAGTGGAAAAAAAATAAGACTTTACAAATATAATTTATTTATTGTTGTTTCCTGGGATCTAGCTAATGGAACATGTGGAAGAAAGAGGGAGGAAATGGACAAAAGAGAAGAGGTGGTAAGACTGCAAAAGGCAGAGAGTGTTAATGTGAGGTTCAACTTTATTTTATTTATATAATTCTTTATAAGTAAAGGTGTGAGTTAGAGTGACGCAGACAACACACTAACACATTACTGTACACTACAACGAGGGAGGGGACAGCCCTACAAAGAGTTGATCCCACGGCGTTTCGTCTATGTTCTTTTCTTGTTAAATTAATGGATTAAATTGGGTGACATTTTTTGTTTATCCAAAGATAATTAAGGGTGCACTTTTTTCACCAGTGATACACTAGCCAGTTTAGAGTTGGATCTATTTCTCCAACATAGGTACATTCTGTTTTTCGCGCAAACTATTATAGTTGAGAATCTTTTAAAATATGATTTTGTTTATTAATACACGTGTATTGTCAGAAATAGAGTGCAATAACACACATAAAATTTTGAATATTAAAATTAGATATAAGAAGTGAAACTCTACCAAATAGTTTGCAGTTGGGTTGTTGGAAGAACTTTAAAGAGGTATGCACTTCCATTTCGAAAAATGAAGGAAAATCTAGAGTAACTTTGAATGCTCATTAACTAGTGGATGTTAAGTTCTTAGCTTTTGGTGGTCATTGCAATGGCCATATCTTAACTGCAAGAGTTGGCCCATCTTTTATTGAATGCTTCGAACGAGGATACAGCAATTTGAGATGTGCACTGCATCTAAGATTACTGCCTTCTATAGAGTTTAGTCAAATCAGACTTCTTTTCTTTACTATTTTATTTGTTAGGGTGGGGGAGGAGGGGAATGTGTAGGTAATGAAGAAATGGAATTGTTTGTTCTTTTCCCCTTTTTATTTTGTAGGGGGGGTTCATTACTGTAGAGGATATGAGTTAAGAAAATTAGAAAGAAAGTTATAGAGGTTGCTATGTACAATGTTAATCTATGTTTAGTTAACAAATTAGAAAACAATATTGTATGGTCAAATTTAATAATCTGTCCAATTTAAGACCACATCTCAAAAATGATTTTTTTGGTAACTAATTTAATTTTATTAATCACCAAAGCAAATATTTACAGTGCCATAGCTAAGCCAACAAAGCTAGCTATCTAATAAAGGATAACATTGTCTAACATAACCTCATACTCAACTACCAGTACATTTCAAAAGTTAAAACTCCTAAGATGATGGACAATTCCAGGAGAGGCTCACGCACAGCATACATAAGCTATTTCTTTGGCGATGTTATCCCACTGCTTGCTCCTGTGTTTCCTCCCAATCCATATATGATAATTGGTCTCTACATACACCAATTTAAAGACCTGGGTCTGTTGGGATTTTCCTTTAGCGCATTTGGTAGCCCATCAACTAAATTCATTCCAGATCATGGTGCTCACCTTCTGTATCTTTATCCACTGCCACAATTTGTGCCAGATTGCACTTGTATAGGTACATTGCACAAAGAAATGATCTCGTGTCTCCTCCTATGATTGGCATAATACACATTGTGTATTTACATTTATCCCCCATTTGTTCAACCTATTAGCATTAAGAATTTTGTCATCCATCATCAGCCACATTATAAATTTTGCTTTTGGACGTGTTGCATTATGGAACATTAGGCTCTTTCACTCAACTCTTGGGTAGTCCCCAAGCGGGTCAAAGTATATTTGCCTTATCAGGCTCTTCTTGGGCATCTAATCATACTGCAAGTTCCCTAATGGACCCTCTAGCTTCAAATATTTTACTCACCATCAAGCATGCTTGATGGGTGTTGGTACATTAGTAAACTGTTGGCTTTTGATGTAGTACGTGTGAATCCACCTAATCCAAAGTTTATCTTGTTTGTGAGCTAGGTCCCAGCATGTCTTGGCTATGGCTATCTTATTCCATATTTGCGTATTGGTGAGGTTTAACCCCCTCCCTCAAATGATATTATCCTAGGAAGCTCAAATCTATTCAAAGATAAGGATGAAGCTTTGGAATCTCAAAGAGGGACTTTTACAAGATATCAAGCTAAAGAGTTGCAAAACAAGGTCATTAGACTTCAAGTGCAAATAATGAAGTTGTTAATTGCGAGCAAGGGCTCAAGGATTAAAGATGTGAATTGGCTAGGTGTTACAATTGTTTTACGGCCCAAATTTATGTCAAAGAAGAGGTGTATTGGTTAAATGAGATTAATTGAGGATGATAGAATTAATTATGAACATATCTTAACACTAGAGATGTGGTGATGGGCATGTACATGATGTGCTTCACGTCCTGATATCATTATGATAATGCAGTGCTTGTAATGCTAAGATTAGTGTTATTGATATATACCTTGTGGTATTTTGTTGGGTTGTGGATGTGTTGTTAGGAGTTGTTTTGGTGTTACTCTGGCAGGTGGATAGGCCCAAGTACAGGGGAGACTCTGCCGGAATTACTGGAAAATTTGGGAGTTAGTAAAATTTGGGGGATTGAGATTTGCAAAAGAAGAGATAAGTTATGTTATGTGTTTGGGGCGAATGATCCTAAGCGAGGGAGAATGTAACACCCTAGAAATGTTTTAAAATACTTCAACACTATCAAGAAAGTTGATGTGTGCATAGGCACAAGTTGCTATAGCTAGTTGAGACTAAAACCGTGCATTGTTGTAAAAATCGGGCATTTTGAAAAGGTTTAGAGTGTAAGAAATTAGTCTTAAAATTTACAAATATGAATAAAAGAAATAATCTCAAATGAGACGGTGTTATCGGGCTTATCTCAAATACAGTAAAATGGGATTAACCGTGAGTATATGTGTAAAAGTAAAATCACCAATTTGGTAACCTCATAATAATTCTTAGCACGTTCGAGGACGAACGTTTGTTTAAGAGGTGGAGAATGTAACGACCCGACTTGTCGTTTTAAGAATTAATGCCCCATTCAGTGACTTAAGGTCTCCAAAAATTTTGTAATATGTATTATGACCCGCGGGTGTGGTCGAGTTTGATTTTAGGAAGATTCGGAATTAAATTGGAAGAACATTTCTTATTTAGAAGCTTAAATGGAAAGAGTTGACCGGAGGGTTGACTTTTGAGCAAACGACCCACGAATGGAACTTTGATGATGTTAATAGTTTCGTATGGTGGTTTCGGATTTAGGCGTGTGTCCAGATTTAGATTTAGAAGTCTGTTGGACAATTCAACGCATTTTGGCGAAAGTTGAAAAATAGAAGATTTTGGAAAGTTCGACCGAAGGTAGAATTTTTGATAACGAGGTCGGATTTCGATTCCGAAAATTGGAATAGCTCCATTATGTCATTTATGACTTGCATGTAAAATTTGAAGTCATTCCGGATTGATGTGATACTTTTCGGCGCAAAATATAGAAATTGGAAGATTTAAAAACTTATAATTCAATTCGATGCGCGATTCGTAATTTCGGCATTGATTGACATGGTTTGAAACCTCGACTAAGTACGTATTATATTTTGGTACATGTTGGTATATTTTGTTAAAGTCCCGGAGGCCTCGGGTGAATTTCGGAAGGTTAACGGAGCAATTTGGACTTGAAAGAAGCTGCTGAAAAATGGCAGCAGCTGTTGGAATCGCATCTGCGGAATTATGGGCGCATGTGCGACCATCGCAGAAGCGAGATGAAACTCGCAGAAGCAAAATTGGAAGGGCTGGACTGAGGCCGCAGGTGCGAAGAATTTCCCGCACCTGCGTGAGTGCAGAAGTGGAAGCTCTTCCGCAGGTGCGAGGGCAGTGCCAGTAGACGTCACATAAGCGAGAATTGGCTCGCAAAACGAGCTTGCAGGTGCGATAAAATGGTCCGCAGGTGCAAAACTAGGCAAAATGTTAAGGACCAAAAATGGTCATTTCGCCATTTTTCGATTGAGATTTTGGAGCTCGATTTTTGGGCTATTCTGGAGGAGTTCTTCAAGACTTTGACTTGGGTAAGTGTTCTATGTCCTAAGGTGATTATATTTCATGAATCTATGGTTATATTCATTGTTTAATTCGAGTTTAATGGAGCAAATGAGAATTTTTGTAAAAACTCTTCCAAAAACAAAAATTTATGATTTGGAGGTCGAGTTGTTATCGAAATTTGATAAAATTGGTATGGTTGAACTCGTATCGGAATGGGTGTTTAGATTTCATGAAAATTATGTCGGGTTCCGAGAGACGGGCCCCACGTTGACTTTTGTTGACTTTTTAGAATAAATTTTCAAGTCGATGTTTTATTATCCGGAATTATTTCCGATGAATTTTAATAAAGTTATACAATTAATTTGGATATATTTGAGCTGTCCGGAGGTCAATTCAAGCAAGAAGGTTATTTTGAAATATCGACCTAACTTCAAAAAGGTAAGTGTCTTGCCTAACATCGAGTGGGGGAATTACCCCTTAGGCATCGAGTCTTATATGCCATTTGTAAAATATAAAAAGCCGTATACGCGAGGTGACGAGTACGTACTCAGGCTTATATGTAAAAAAATATATTGAGTTAAAGTCTTAGGCATATTGTCTAGTAAACTGGATAATTGTAGGCATATATTTAATCATCTAATTGCTATGCCTCGAATCACATTTATTGAACTTGTTTTATACGACAGTTCGATGTAATTATTACTTGTATATTTATGTAAATTCCGTGAATTCGATGGTTTGATAATAAAGGCATTGCTCTATGCTGATTATTTTCTATCTCTGTTGATTGATTTTGAGGTTTTATATACATTCTGTAAAGCATTGGGCCATTTGCTGTGAAATTAATTGATTTTATTATATCATTGGAATTAATTGTGACCATTGGGCAAATTATGATATGAATTAATTTTGTTATGTTGCCGTGATAATTTTCCGTGTAAATTGTTGTGTTGTGTTAGTTGTTATTTTGAGGATATAAGGGTGGCATTCCACTGTTGATATTATGTGGGTATAAGAGTGGCATTTTACTATTGTTGTGTTTGTTTGAATATTGTTTGGGCAGAGCGATAAGGGTAGTTATAGGAGAGATAAGGGTGGCAATAGGATAGATAATGGTGGCTATTGATATTGTTAGGGCGGAGGGATAAGGGTAGCTATTATAGGAGTGATAAGGATGGCTATAGGAGAGATAATAGTGGCTATTGTCAGAGATGATATGTGATGATGTGGAGTGGTTGCATTGGTGATTTTATGTGATGTTATGACTTTCCTTGTTTTTATTTTTATACCTTGTGCAATTTGTCTTGTTGTTGGTAAATTAATAATAGTCTGATTTATGTTGAAATTGGGAGCATGTGTCTATTGCCAGGCAGATTATGAAAAACAATGTGGGCACGAGGTACCGTGAGTAAATAATGATGATATTGGCACGTGAATTGTCCGTGCAGTTGAGATATGAAATGTGGGCACGAAGTGCCGGAAAAAATATTATGGTTTTATTATTGGCACGTGAACTGTCTGTGCAGATGTGATATGAAAAATGGGCACGAGGTGCCGGAAAAATACGATGATTTAATTATAGGCACGAAGTGCCGTGAAATTATGAAAAGAGCTGAGACCCGTATTTTTATGATTATGAAATGAGGTGTCACATGGTGACTTTTAATTGAAAGAATTATATTCAAAATATTTATTTGGAAGGATTTTTATTTAAAAAATAGTATTTGAAGGAATTGTATTTAAAAGATATTTATTTGAGAAAATTATATTTGAAAAAGATTTATTGAAAGAATTATATTTGAAAGATATTTATTTGAGAAAATTATATTTGAAAGAGAGTTATTTGGAAGAATTATATGTGAAAAATATTTATTTGAAGAACTTGATTTACTTGGGTGTACTTATATTTATTATTATTGATCAATATTAATAGTGTTCTTGTTTCCATGCCACAAACATCGTTGGTTGGCTTGTGTTGCTCTTATTGTTATTTGTTTCCTATTATCTTGTATACTATATTGCATAGATTATTAGACTAGTGAGTGTCTTGACTGTACCTCGTCTCTACTCCACTGAGGTTAGTCTTGATACTTACTGGGTACCGACTGTGGTGTACTCATACTACACTTCTGCATATTTTTGTGCAGAGCCAGGTATTGGAGATATCAGACTCAGACAGAGTTAGAGTGGGATCGCAAGGATTCAAAGTAGAGCTGGTTGGTCGTCGCAGTTCCTTGGAGTCTTTCCATTATATTGTACTGTTATTTATTATTCAAACAGTGTCAAGTATTCGATCCTTGAGATCATTTCATGTATTCAGTTAGAGTTCGTGACTCAGCACTACTAGTCTTAGGAGGTTGTTATATTCATATTTGTTCCGCTGTTGGTTTTGATTACCTATTCAATTCATATTCAAAAAAAACATGGCTTCGAAATGTAATGGAAATCGGCTTACCTAGTCTTAGAGACTAGGTGCCATCACGACGCCTGTGGTGGGATTTTGGGTCGTGACACTTGTGTTAAACATATTGAACCTTACATATTGAAAGGAGTAAAGGTAGATAAAAGAGTGTTATTGCAATTCTCTATTGGAAGGTATGAGGATGTGATTTGGTGCGATGTCATTCCCATGAATAATTTTCATATCTTGTTGGGAAGGACATGGTATGTCTATAGAAGTGCTTCATATAGTATGTAAAAAAAAATAGATATTTTTTTGAGGTTAATGGGAAGAAACTCATTCTTGGGCCTTTGACTCCCTCACAAATTTGTGAAGATGAAAAGATTGGTAAAGAGAATATGGAAAAATATGAGAGAGAAAAGAATGAGAGGAGTAAGGAAGTGCATGTTGACATTCTAAGAGAGAAAAAAAGGAGAGGTTGTCTTGAGTGAAAAGAGTGGGATGTCAAGTAAGGTAAAAAGTGATCTTGAGAAAAACGAAAAGAGAGAAGGCAATGAGATAACAAAAGTCCGTGAGATAGAGAGAGAAAGAAGAGAGTTTGAGTGAAGAAAAAGAAAAAAACTTTAGTGAGAGAAAAGAGGCTAAGGGTGAGGAGAAAGTTAGTCTTGTGATAAAATCCAAAAGAGTGAAGAAAAAAAAAGTTTTCTTTACTTCCTAACCCATTAACTCTTTCTTGTATTAGTTCTTGTAAATTTGTGCAGCCACATGCTGAAAGACCTTTTGAAAGGGGAGGTGAGGCACAAAAAATGGTGGCAAAGGATCCAATTGGATTCCAACATGAATTTGGCAAAATAAATTCTTATTGGATGGTGGAAGATAAAAGTTTGGTTAAATATTTTGTTATTGAACCTTTTGATTATTTTGATCCTTATTTACAAGTTTATGACATGGAGTTTCCTAAAAGCATTGCTAAGTTGGAGCCATTGAATAAAAGAATACAAGGTGATGATGTTGTGATGTTATTCTTCGAGTTAACAATAAACCAACCGACCAGGATCAAGATCTTGAAACGAAAACGTGATTTTGTGGGCCAATTTCAAGAAATAACGTATCTCAAGTTTTATGACTCGGAATCTGATGATTCAAAAATGAGGTGAAAGATGACGATCTGAACTATAAGAAAGACTATTTACTCGGTCAAAATAAGTAAATATTTATACTGTACCGGTTCAAGAAAAAATATGATTCTATGGTATCAAAAAAACAAATTTAGATCAAAAAACATATTCTTGAATGATCAAGAACTATAAAATTCCTAAAGTCACCACTTGGAATCAATTAACGTGATAAAGAAATACCACACGTAATTAAAAACAAGATAAAGACTATAACCACTTTGCTTGGAACCAAAAATAAGGATAAAGAAGACAAAATAGAGAAAAATACTCTATTGTAAAACTAGGGCAAGCCTCAAAAACGTGAATTTTTTTTCTACAAGGCAAGAGAACCCTTTATATAGGTCTAGAGTCTCTTCTTTGATGACTATAATTCCTATTCTAATATGAAAATAAAATAACTAAAGACAAGGAAAGTAAAATCTATATTCTACAAGGAAAAGAAACTAGAATCCTACTAAAAGGAAAATCCTTATTCTAAAAAGAATAAACTAAATCCTATTTTAAGAAGGAAAACGTCTTGGCTTCTTGAAATCAATCTTGGGCTTCTTGGACTTCTTGTGCTTCTTGAAAATAAGTCAATATATTTGAACTTGAGCTCTAAAACATGATCTTGGCCAAAATTAATAAAATTTAACATAGATTCTTCTTTTACATCATTCTCCCCTGGTAGAAAAAGACTCGTTCTCGAGTCTAAAGACTCCACAAATGGCACAAGCTTGGCAACTTTCATGCTTTAGTTGAAATCATATTCACCAGGCTCTAAGTTGCATTTTTCTAACTTGTCAAAAAGCTTTATCGTGTTGTAACAAAGCATAGCATGTGGCCGAATTAAATCCCACTTTCTCAATAGTGACTTTGTACCAATATTGCTGCAATGAATACTCTTAAATCGATTTTTAAACACTAATCCATAATCATAAGTTATATTCTTTTGATCTTCAGAAATCTTGAAATTCTCCATGTCAATGTGGTGCTTATAGGATATGCCAAGAAAATTCGATTTAGCACCACAAAAGCCCATAGAAGAATCAAATTCAAGTACCTTAGGATCAAGCTTGCAGATCGAAGTATATCTTCTTGAGAATTCATCAGCAACAACGCTCTCATATTTTGTCACGGCCCAATTTCACCTATAGGCTGTGATGGCGCCCAACACTACAGCTAGGCAAGCCAACCAATAAATTAAGAATATATCGATAAAATTTAAAACCAAGAAAAATAATAAGACACTAATGTGTGTGTGCCAAGACCTGGTGTCACAAGTGTATGAGCATCTAGTAGATTATACAAAACCTCTAATACTATCTGAAATAAAAATAGACTGAATGAAAAATACAAGGAGAGACAGTAGTAGCTGCAGAACGGCTCAGAAAGGCAGCTCACCACTATGTCCCTAGATAACGTGGGTGTAAGACGATAGGTCCCCCACTAGTACTTGCCTCAGGTCCTGCACAAAAAGTGCAGCAAGTGTAGTATGAGTACATAAACAATGTGTACCCAGTAAGTATCAAGCCTAATCTCGAAGTGGTAGAGACGAGATGGTCGACTTTGACACTCACTACAGGTCAATAATAATAATTGAAATAAAACTAGAATATTTAAATTAGCATGATTCATAGAATTTACAATAACTTATTTAACCAGTGGACATAATTAAATTTCTTCCAATGCAACAATTCTCAATATATTAATTAAATCCTTCAATTTTAATAAAAATTCTAATTTATCAAATAGCTTTACAAGCTGCAATAAACTGTTCAAGTATCGTGTAGTTATTATTATTATTATTAAATAAGATTTATGCCGAGGACGTACGACCCGATCCAGAGTGTCGTGTACACTGCCGAGGGACGTGCGGCACGATCCATAGATGCATCTATCCTGCCGAGGCATTAGGCCCGATCCACAAGAAAGGAAGCTATTTTCTTATGTACCTCCGGAATGAGAGTATTTATGGTAATAATTATTCGAGAGGATAATAATTTATTACAACAATTAATTAATCTAAACAAGAATTTAGCATATGAGAGTTTCATCTTTTAATATCCTTATCTAACAATTCACAATATATTCATATATATCAATTAATATTAATTAAACAAAGAATACCATTTACATAAGTAATTCATACTTTGAGTCCTAAACTACCCGGACTTTAGCATTTATAGTAGCTACGCACGGACTCTCGTCATCTAGTGCGTACGTAGCCCCCACCATTAGCAATAATTATTTAATTTAATCACCTATGAGGTCATTTCCCCCTCACAAGATTAGACAAGAGACTTACCTTGTTTTAAAGTTTACTTTCCGATTATCGCGTCGCGTAAAATTCTCGATTCGATGCCGAAAACTCCAAAACTATCCAAAAGTTTTATAAAATAATTAATATATGCTCAATAATTCGAAATTCATCTATTAAATGAATTACCCTATCCAAAACAGTAAAATTTCTAAAATTCACCCCGGGTCCACGTGCCCGGATTCCGGAAATTTTCGGACGGAAACGTTATCCATAATCTCAAGAACTCAAATATATACTTTCTACCCAATTCTATAACTATTTACGTGGTTAAAATCTCATTTTGTAAAAAATCTAGGTTTTTCACCTAAACCCTTGATTTCTAAGATTTACTAGTTATAATCTACCTATAATCTATGTACTTAACTCAAAGTGTGTAGAATTAACTTACCTTCAAATTACTAATTGAAATCTCCTCTCAAAAAGCTCCAAAATCGCCCAAGAATGGAAGAAAATGGGCTCAGAATGACTGAGCCCCAATTTGTAACACATTCTGCCCAACAGTCATTTTCGCACCTGCGGAAGACTACCGCACATGCGGCCTTCGCACCTGCGGAAATTTCTCGTAGGTGAGAGTTCCACTCGCCTGGGCCAAGGTCGCATTTGCGCACACAGCTTCACACCTGCACGTTCGCAGGTGCGCAAATCATCTGCATTTGCGGTCGACTGCCCTCTTCCCTTTTCCGCTTCTGCGCACAAAAACTCGCATCTGCGAGGTTCACTCCTGTGAGCTACTTCCGCACCTGCGAGTGTCGCACATACGGTTGGCCAAGCGCATGTGTGATTCTGACAGTAGCTAGGAGCTTCAGTTTTGGCTCCCAACTTCTAACTTGGTCCGAGCCTCGTCCGATTGACACTCGGGGCTCCCGGAACCCTGCCCGAATATACCAACAAGTTTGAAATCATAAAACGGACTCGCTCAAACTCAAGAAACGTGTAAAACAACATCAAATCTATGAATCACACCTCAAACCAAATTGATTCAACTTAAAACTTTGAAGTTCTTCAATTTACTTCCAATGTGCCGAAATATACTTTAAACTACTCAGAATGACACAGAATTTTGCGTGCAAGTCTTAAATCACTATACAGAACTATTCCCAAACTCGAAATTCCAAACGGACTTCAATTACTCAAAAACCTACTCCAAACCAAATTTAAAGAATTTTAAACCTTCAAATAGTTGAGTTTTACTATTAAGCGTCAAAACGCTCCCGGGTTATCCAAAACCCGATTCGGACATACGCCCAAGTCCAAAATCATCATATGAACCTATTGGAATGGTCAAATCCCAATTGCAGGGTCGTTTTCTCAAAATATTGACCGAAGTCAAACTTGGCCATTTAAAGCCAACTTAAAGAACCGAGTATTCCGATTTCAACCCAATTACTTCCAAACCCGAACCAACCATACCCGCGAGTTATAAATTAATAAAAGCATGTTAAGGGAGTTTTATTTTAAGGAACGGGTTTCTAAAAGTTAAAATGATCGGCTGGGTCATTACATTCTCCACCTCTTAAACAAACGTTCGTTCTCGAACGTGTTTAGAATAATACCTGGAGTGCTAAATAAGTGTGGATATTTGCTCCGCATGTCCTCCTCGGCCTCCCAAGTCGCTTCCTCAACTGGTTGGCCCCTCCACTAGACCTTTACTATAGAAATCCTTTTGGACCTCAACTGGCGAACCTGTTTATCAACAATGGAAAATGGCTCTTTTTCATAACCCAAACTCTTATCTAGATGAACTATGCTGAAGTCCAACACATGTGACAGGTCAGCATGATACTTTCGGAGCATAGCTACATGGAAAACCGAATGAACTCCCGATAGACTGAGGAAATACAAGCTCATAAGCAACCTCTCATCTCGTCTCAACACCTCAAATGGGCCTATAAACCTTGGGCTCAACTTGCCCTTTTTCGCGAATCTCATAATTCCCTTCATCGGCGAAACCTTCAAGAGAACTTTGTCACCTACCATAAATGATAAATCACTCGCTTTCTGATCTGCGTAGCTCTTCTATCTGGACTGTGCTGTACGAAGTTGCTCCTAAATCGACTTTACCTTTTCCAAGGCATCCTTCACCAAATCAGTACCATATAACTTAGCCTCACCAGGCTCAGACCACCCGATGGGTGAACGACATCGCCGACCATATAAAGCCTCAAATGGAGCCATCTCAATGCTGGATTGGTAACTGTTATTATAAGAAAACTCGACCAAAGGCAAGAACTGATCCCACTAACCTCCAAAGTCAATCACACATGCACTGAGCATATCTTCCAAAATCTGAATTGTTCGGTCGACTGTCTATCGGTCTGCAGATGAAAAGCTGTACTGAGCTCTACACGGGTCCCCAATTCACTTTGTACTGCTCTCTAGAAATGTGAAGTAAACTGAGGGCCTCTATCTGATATGATAGAAATTGGCACACTGTGCAACCAAACTATCTCCTGGATATATATCTGGGCCAACCTCTCTGAAGTATACGTAGTCACAACCGGAATAAAGTATGCCGACTTGGTCAACCTGTCAACAATCACCCAAACTGAATCAAACTTCCACAAGGTCCGCGACATCCCAACTACAAAGTCCATAGTAATTCGTTCCCATTTTCAATCTGGTATAATCATCTGTTGAAGTAGGCCACCTGGCCTCTGGTGCTCATATTTAACTTGCTGGCAATTTAGACACCTAGATACATACTCAACTATGTCCTTTTTCATTCGCCGCCACCAATAATGATGCCTTAGATCACGATACATCTTCATAGCACCCAAATGAATAGAGTACCTGGAACGGTGTGCCTCCTCTAGGATCTTTTTCCTCAGTCCATCCATATTAGGAACACATAGACGACCCTGGAGTCGCAGAACACCATCCTCACCAATAGTGACTTCTTTTGGCACCACCTCGTAGTGCTGTTTCTCGAAGAACTATCAAGTGTGGATCATCATACTGGCGAGCCTTGATCTGCTCAAATAGTGAAGACTGGGCCACAACACATCCAAGAACTCGGCTAGGCTTTGAAATATCCAACCGCACAAGTCTGTTGGCCAAGGACTAGATATCCAAAGCTAATGGCCTCTCTTCTACTGAAATGAAAGCCAAACTATCCATACTCTCCACCTTTCTACTCAAGGCATCTGCAACTACATTTGCTTTACCCGGATGATATAGGATAGTAATATCATAATCTTTCAGTAATTCCAGCCATCTGTGCTGCCTCAAATTTAGGTTCCTCTGCTTGAACAAGTGCTGCAAACTGCGATGATCAGTATAAACTTCACAGGACACCCCATAAAGATAATGCCTCCAAATCTTAAGAGCGTGAACAATCACAGCTAACTCCAAATCATGTACTGGATAATTCTTCTCGTGTGGCTTCAGCTGACGTAAAGCATATGAAATAACTCGCCCCTCCTGCATCAATACACAACCCAAGCCAACGCGTGAAGCTTCATAATACACTATATACATCCCCGAACCGGAAGGCAACACTAACACTGGTGTTGTAGTCAATGTTGTCTTGAGCTTCTAAAAGCTCACCTCACAATCATTAGACCATCGGAACGGAGCACCCTTCTGGGTTAATTTTGTCAAAGGTGCTGTAATAGATGAAAAACCTTCCACGAATCGATGATAATAATCTGCTAAACCCAGAAAACTCCTGATTTCACTCGCCGAAGTGGGACGATGCCAATTCTGAATGCCTCAATCTTTTTGGGATCAACCTTAATACCCTCACTCGATACAATGTGCCCCAAAAATGCTAGACTCTAGCCAGAACTCACATTTGGAGAAATTAGCATATAGATTTTGTTCTCGCAATGTCTGAAGCACTACTCTCATATGCTGCTCGTGCTCCTCCTTACTGCTCGAGTAGATAAAAATGTGATCAATGAAGACAATGACAAATGAATCAATATATGGCATGAATACCCTATTCATCAAACCCATAAATGTTGTCGGGGCATTAGTTAAACCAAAAGACATTACCAAAAACTCATAATGACCATATCTGGTATGGAAAGCAGTTTTCGGAACATCCGAATCTCGAATCTTCAACTGATGATGCCACGATCTCAAGTCGATCTTAGAGAACACCCAAGCACCCTGCAACTAATCAAATAGGTCATCAATACGCGGCAATGGGTGCTTGTTCTTAATAGTAACTTTGTTCAATTGGCAATAATTAATACACATTCGTATTGTGCCATCCTTCTTCTTCACAAATAATATCGGTGCACCCCAAGGCGATCACTCGGTCTGACGAACCCTTTGGCTAGTAACTCTTCAAGCTGTTCTTTTAATTCTTTCAATTCTTTCAGAGCCATGCGATATGGTGGGATAGATATAGGCTGTGTATCTGAAGTCAAGTCAATACAGAAATCAATATCACGATCAGGTGGCATACCTGGAAGATCTGAAGGAAATACATTGGAGAACTCCCGCACTACACGCACTGAATCAATAGCCGGAGTCTCTGCAGTAGTATCCCGAACATAGGCTAGATAAGCCAAACCCTTCTCAACCATGTGTTGAGCCTTTATAAAAACAAATAACTCGATTAAATGAACTAACAGACGAACCCTTCCACTCCAGCTTAGGCAATGCTGGAATAGCCAAGGTAACAGTCTTGGAATGACAATCTAGAATAGCATGATATGGAGATAACCAGTTCATGCCCAGAATAATTTCAAAATCGGTCATCTCCAGTAATAGGAGATCTTCTCTAGTTGCATAACCACCGAATGTAATAATACAGGACCGGTAGATACGGTTCACAATAACAGAATTGCCCACAGGAGTGGACACATAAACAGGAGTACTCAAGGACTCACGAGAAATACCTAGGAAATGAGCAAATAGAGATGACACATATGAATACGTAGATCCTGGATCAAATAATACTGAGGCATCTTTGCCGCAAATAGAAATAATACCTGTAATCACAGCATCTGAGGCCTCTGCATTTGGTCTAGCCAGAAAAGCATAGAACCGAGCTGGAGCGCAACTGGTTGGCCTCCGCTTGGCTGACCTCCACCTCTAGGACGACCTTTACCCACCTGTCCTCCACCTCTAGGTGGTCAGACAACTGGTGGAGCAACTGGTTTGGTAAGCATAGGCTGCTGACCCTGTTGTGCTGGTCTACCCCGAAGCCTGGGGCAAAATCTCTGCAAGTGACTGGGATCCCCGCATTCGTAACAACTCTTCGGTGCAATGGGCTGCTGACTAAGAGTCTAGCCCTGGGGAACTGAATACCCACTAGGAGGGCCCTGAATAGTTGGTGGGTGATAAGAACTCTCTGGTATAGCACTGAGATAAGGTCGTACTGGAGCACCTCGAGGAGGTGGTGGTGCTGGATATGGGGGCCTGCTGGACTGCCCTTTCATGAACTGAACTCTGCCCCCATACAGAGCACCTATGAACTCTCCAGAGTACCTGAACCGCTTATCTCTCATAACCTTCTCCCGGATCCGCTGACGTACACCATCAATCCTCCGAGCTATCTCCACAACTAGCTTATAAGAAGTACCAATCTCAACCTCTCGAGCCATAGTGTCCTGAATGCTAATATGTAAACCAGCTACAAACCTCTGCACTCTCTCCACCTCAGTAGGGAGTATCATAAGTGCACGGCGAGATAATTCAGAGAACCTTGCCTCATAATCGGTCACTGACATCTGGCCCTACTGGAGCTGCTCAAACTAAAACCGCAACTCTTCCCTCTGGGAGGGTGGAATATACCTGTCCAGGAAGATACGGGTGAACCTATCCCAAGTCATGGGAAGAGAATCTGCTGGTCTGCCAAGAATAGAAGACTTCCACCATCTACGGGCTCTGCCCTCTAGCTGAAAAGTAGCAAAGTCTACCCCATAAGACTCCAATAACCTCATATTGTGCAGTCTGTCCGTGCAACGATCAATGAAGTCCTGTGGATCCTCATGTCGCTCACCCCCGAAGACAGGAGGATGTAGTCTAGTCCATCTGTCCAATAGTTTCTGAGGATCAGCGGCTACAGCTAGCCTGGGCTCAGGTGTAGCTGCTGCCACTAGCTGGGCTCCACCCACGGACAGTGTACCCTGGGTCTGATATACATCAGCTGCCTGTCTACGAGCTGGTGCGGTAGGGGTCTGTGCTCCCCCGCCTGCCTGAGATGTGGCTGGGTCTACCGGAAATAAACCGGCCTGAGTCATAGTGTCCATGAATTGCAGCATATGACCCATAACATCCTGAAATACCGGTACAGATGTGAAATCCACCGGAGCTGGCTCTGCCACAGGCACTTCACCCTGCTCCTCAATAATAGGATTCTCTACTGGACCCACTGGCAGCATAACTGGAATAGTCCTGGGACGTCCTCGCCCTCTACCAAGGGCTGAAGCTCTCCCTCGACCTCTGCCTCGGCGTCTAGAAAATGGGGGTAGTTCTTCCCTGGTCCGGAACCTCATTGGAGCGCATTCTCACCATCTGTGAGAGAATAAGAGAAGGATATTTAGTACTATATTAATTGCACGATAAGAATATGAAGAAAGTTAGTTTCCTAACACCCTATAGCCTCTCGAAGATAAGTATAGATATCTCTGTACCGATCCGCAAGACTCTATTAGGCCTGCTCATAACTTGTGAGACCTATATGAACCTAGTGCTCTGATACCATGTTGTCACGACCCAATTTCACCTATAGGCCGTGATAGCGCCCAACACTACAGCTAGGCAAGCCAACCAATAAATTAAGCATATATCGATAAAATTTAAAACCAAGAAAAATAATAAGACACCAATGTGTATGTGCCAAGTCCTGGTATCACAAGTGTATGAGCATCTAGTAGATTATACAAAACCTCTAATACTATCTGAAATAAAAATAGACAAAATGAAAGAGACACTTGCAGCTGCAAAACGGCTCAGAAATGCAGCTCACCACTATACCTTGGATAACGTGGGTGTAAGACGATAGGTCCCCCACTAGTACTTACCTCACGTCCTGCACAAAAGGTGCAGCAAANTGCCAAGAATAGAAGACTTCCACCATCTACGGGCTCTGCCCTCTAGCTGAAAAGTAGCAAAGTCTACCCCATAAGACTCCAATAACCTCATANTCAAGCCTAATCTCGAAGTGGTAGAGACGAGATGACCGACTTTGACACTCACTACGGGTCAATATTAATAATTGAAATAAAACTAGAATATTTAAATTAGCATGATTCACGGAATTTACAATAACTTATTTAACCAGTAGACATAATTAAATTCCTTCCAATGCAATAATTCTCAATATATTAATTAAATCCTTCAATTTCAATAAAAAATTCAATTTATCAAATAGCTTTACAAGCTGCAATAAACTGTTCAAGTATCGTGTAGTTATTATTATTATTATTATTATTATTATTATTATTAAGCACGATTTCTGCCGAGGAAGTACGACCCGATCCATAGATGCATCTATCCTGCCGAGGCATTCGGCCCGATCCACAAGAAAGGAGGACATTTTCTTATGTACCTCCGGAATGAGAGTATTTATGGTAATATTTATTCGAGAGGATAACAATTTATTACAATAATTAATTAATCTAAACAAGAATTTAGCATATGAGAGTTTCATCTTTTAATATCCTTATCTAACAATTCACAATATATTCGTATATATCAATTAATATTAATTAAACAAAGAATACCATTTACACAACTAATTCATGTTTTGAGTCCTAAACTACCCGGACTTTAGCATTTATAGTAGCTACGCACGGACTCTCGTCACCTCGTGCGCACGTAGCCCCCACAATTAGCAACAATTATTTAATTTAATCACCTATGAGGTAATTTTCCCCTCACACGATTAGACAAGAGACTTACCTTGTCTCAAAGTCCACTTTTCGATTATCGCATCGCGTAAAATTCTCGATTCGATGCCGAAAAATCCGACACTATCCAAAGGTTAGATAAAATAATTAATATATGCTCAATAATTCAAAATTCATCTATTAAATGAATTATCCTATCCAAAATGGTAAAATTTCTAAAATTCACCCCGAGCCCACGTGCCCGGATTCCGAAAATTTTCGGATGAAAACGTTACCCATAATCTCAAGAACTCAAATATATACGTTCTACCCAATTTCATAACTATTTTCGTGATTAAAATCTCATTTTATAAAAAATCTAGGTTTTTCACCTAAACCCTTGATTTCTAAGATTTACTAGTTATAATCTACCCATAATCTATGTACTTAACTCAAAGTGTATAGAATTAACTTACCTTCAAATTGCTAATTGAATTCTCCTCTCAAAAAGCTCCAAACTCGCTCATGAATGGAAAAAAGTTGGCTCAAAATGACTGAGCCCCAATTTTTAACACATTTTGCCCAACAGTCATTTTCGCACCTGCGGAACACTACCGCACATTCGACTTTCGCACCTGCGAAAATTCCTCGTAGGTGCGAGTTCCACTCGCCTGGGCCAAGGTCGCATTTGCGCACACAGCTTCACACCTGCGCATTCGCAGGTGCGCAAATCATCCGCATCTGCGGTCAACTGCCCCCTTCCCTTTTCCGCTTCTGCGCACAAAACCTCGCATCTGCGAGGTTCGCTCCTGCGAGCTACTGCCGCACCTGTGGCTGGCCAAGCGCAGGTGCGATTCTGACAGTAGATGGGAGCTTCAGTTTTGGCTTCCAACTTCCAACTTAGTCCGAGCCTCGTCCGATTGACACTCGGGGCCCCCGGGACCCTGTCCGAACATACCAACAAGTTTGAAATCATAAAACAGACTCGCTTGAACTCACAAAACATGTAAAACAACATCAAATCTATGAATCACACCTCAAACCAAATTGATTCAACCTAAAACTTTCAAGTTCTTCAATTTACTTCCAATGCGCCAAAATATACTTTAAACTACTCGGAATGACACAAAGTTTTGCGTGCAGGTCTTAAATCACCATACGGAACTATTCCCAAACTCGAAATTTCAAACGGACTTCAATTACTCAAAAACCTACTCCAAACCAAATTTAAAGAATTTTAAACCTTCAAATAGTTGAATTTTACTATTAAGCATCAAAACGCTTCCGGGTTATCCAAAACCCGATTCGGACATACGCCCAAGTCCAAAATCATCATACGAACCTATTGGAACCGTAAAATCCCGATTCCGGGATCGTTTTCTCAAAATGTTGACCGAAGTCAAACTTGGCCATTTAAAGCCAACTTAATGAACCAAGTGTTCCGATTTCAATTCAAACACTTTTAAATCCCGAATCAACCATCCCCTCGTGTCATAAATTAATAAAAGCATGTTCGGGGAGTTTTATTTCAAGGAACGGGTTTCTAAAAGTTAAAATGACTGGCTGGGTCATTACATATTTAACTAGATCATAACCATTGATGGAATTTGTGTTCAGATTTCCTATTCCTACATATGCTTGAAAATATTCATTCTTTGGAGCCACTAAAAAAGTTGGAACAAATCTGAACCCAAATCCTCCATTATAGACTCCTTTTTAAGCAACCCTTCTTCTCGTGTTTGCAAAATTTCATGGACTTTTGGATTAATGCAATATGTTGCCTCGCTTGGAAGGATAGAATCAACAATCAAATCAATATTATGTTGAGCATCTCTATTAGGTGAAAAGTTAAGCTCACATAAGGGATGCTCTAATGGATCATCATCAAACATCGGAGGTAAATCCTCAACTTATGGATCTAGTGCATGCTCTTATTTCTTGTGATCTTCCATAGTAATACTAACATTCAAAGATTTTTCTCCATTGATTGGACCAATTATTTGTAATTTCTTTAGAAAAGAATCATCATTGAGCTTTAGATTTTTAGCAATTTCTTCTGAATTCAATGGTACTAAAATAATCTTACGTCCATCCTCTGTAAAAGAATAGGTATTAAGGTCTTCATCATATTTAGCACACCTATCATACACCCATGGTTTTCCAAGTAACAAGTGACAAGCATCCATATTCACTACGCCACACCAAATCTTGTCTTTATAAATCTTACCAATAGAAAAAGATACTAGGCATTGATGAGTTACCTCTAAACCATCACCATCTTCAACTTTAATGTTGTAAAGATATGGATGAAGTTTGGTTGACAAGCCGAGTTTAGAAACCATCTCTTCAGAAATGATATTTATGTGACCCACGATCAATGATCAACGAACAAACTTTTCCATGAGAGGTACATCTAGTGTGGAAAAGAGATTCATGTTGTCTCATTTCTTCATCATCTTGAACCCAACGACCTTTTCTTGCTTGTATATTAGGTTCACCACCTGCTGCTCTGATACCAAATTGATGTGATTCTTTGATTTAACAAAGAACCAACCGACCAGGATCAAGATCTTGAAACAAAAATGTGGTTTTGTGGGCCAGTTTCAAGAAACAACATATCTTAAGTTTTACGACTCAGAATCTGATATTCAAAAACGAGGTGAAAGATGACGATCTGAACTATAAGAAAGACTATTTACTCGTTCAAAACAAGTAAAAATTTATACTGTACCGGTTCAAGGAAAATTATGATTCTATGATATAAAAAAATAAATTTAGATCAAGAAACGTGTTCTTGAATGATCAAGAACTATAAAATTCCTAAAGTCACCACTTGGAATCAATTAACATGATAAAGAAACACCATACGCAATTAAAAATAAGATAAAGACTATCACCACCTTGCTTGAAACCAAAAATAAGGATAAAGAGGACAAAATAGAGAAAAATACTCTATTGTAAAACTAGGGCAAGCCTCAAAAACGTGAATTTTTTTTCTACAAGGCAAGAGAACCCTTTATATAGGCCTAGAGTCTCTTCTTTGATGACTACAATTACTATTCTAATAAGGAAATAAAATAACTAAAGACAAGGAAAGTAAAATCCATATTCTACAAGGAAAAGAAACTAGAATCCTACTAAAAGGAAAATCCTTATTCTAAAAGGAATAAACTAAATCCTATTTTAAGAAGGAAAGAGTCTTGGCTTCTTGAAATCAATCTTGGGCTTCTTGGACTTCTTCAGCTTCTTGAAAATAAGTCAATATATTTGAACTTGAGCTCTAAAACATGATCTTGGCCAAAATTAATAAAATTTACCATAGATTCTTCTTTTACATCATGTTCCATTGGTAAATAAGTCTAAGTATGATATGTATAATTAGTTTATTTGAATTCTTGGCATTTCTAGAACACCTAAGGTATTTTTGGAGGTAATGAACTATACTCTTATTTCTTATGTTAGTGACTTTATAATTTTTATGGATGATGGTATTTCGATGCATATCATGTCATTAACTGTAATATCTAAGTTCAAGTGCAAGAGTAATTTAATGTCTTTTGAAATTCAGTATGACAAAGATGATTATATATTCCAACTTGGTGCAAAGAGACATGAAATTTATGAGAAGAAGCTTGCGAATGAGTTAAATATTTCTTCTTCTCTTATTCAAGTGTCTAATGAGTTTTCATGTGATAAATTGCTAGAACGTGATTTTTGTTATGTGATGGGGAGTCATTCTTCAAGTCATGCTCATTGTGAGTTTGTAAAAGTGTTTGCTACTAGTAAAGAGGATATATATGATTGTTGTGACACTTGTGATCAAATACTCTTTCATGTAGAGGAATCCATGAGATTTGTAATTGTAGATAGTTGACTATAACATAAAAGTATCTTCTTTGATACGTGTAGTCAATCTTTTATAATTTCTTTGTCATGTATACCTATGGATTACCTTACCGACAGGATCGAATTGCAAGTTCCGTTGCATAGTGCATCTAAGAGAGGTTTTTATTGTATTAATCTAGCTAGGCATAAATTTTATTGGTATGATGATGTCCATATGCTTTATAAGGGAGTATTTATACCTATTAGGATTAGTTGGTTTAAATAGACACATGGTCATTATCTTATTTTATTTTTTCAGATTAGTGGATGTTATTTACTAGTGCGTGTTTTCTTTTTCTTACAAGGTCGAAATTCGAGGACGAATTTTATTCAAGAAGAGGGTAATGATAGCATCCTAGGGATCTCAAATCTATTCAAAGACAAGGATGAAGCTTTGGAATCTCAAAGAGAGACTTTTACAAGATGTCAAGCTAAAGAGTTGCAAAACAAGGTCATTAGACTTCAAGTGCAAATAATGAAGTTGTTAATTGGGAGCAAAGGCTCAAGGATTAAGGATGTGAATTGGCTAGGTGTTACAATTATTTTATGGCACAAATTTATGTCCAAGAAGAGGAATATTGGATCCCAAGAGACATCATTTGAAGAAGGTCCTAATTAGTCCATTTTTGGACCATTTTGACATCTAAAATGTGGCCAAACTTGCAACCCAATTAGTCCTACATAAAGTCATATTTTTATAATATAAAAAGGACTTACTTGATGTCAAAGAAAGGTACAATAGTCGTGCTAGAAGTTGAGTGCAAGTTGGTGCCAAGTTGCTTGCAAATTTCCTTCAAGATTTTCAAGATTTCCAAGATTCTGTCCAAGATTGGTTTTGGACTTTCAAGATCCTATCCTAAGGTACTTGGAATTTTTGTCCAAAGTAGTTAGGACTTTCTCTCTTTTTCAAGATTTCTAAGATTTCCAAGATTGGTTTTGAACTTTCAAGATCCTATCCTAAGGTATTTGGACTTTTTGTCGAAAGTAGTTAGGACTTTCTTTCTTTGTTTTTGTGGTAGAATTTCTGACTCCCTCTCTATATAAAGGGGTGTCTTCTTTGTTTTTAGAGGAGATTGTGATAAACAATATCAACAAAAATTGTGAAGATTTTTCTTGCACTCTTGTGTGTGGCTACTCTTGGATTTATTCTTCAACCTTCAAGGATCAACTAAAGGTGGTAAGATTAAACCCTTTTTGAAATCTTAGATCACTTCCAGGTATTCAAAAAAGGTGATAATTTTTGGCTTATTGTTGTTCTTGTTATTCTAAAGGGTCGAATTTCACAATCTATCTCTTATTTTTAATTCTCTACCAAAGACGATTAGTTCTTCTTAGTTAATTGTTGTTGTTAGGATTCAACTTTAAGAATAGACTTCTTGAATTTAAGAAACTTTTTCTTGAATTCAATCTATCTTTAATTTCTGTCTTTTTTCGTTTCCCTATTTTCTTTTAGCTTCCGCATGTTTCTTGATTTTCTTGTTTTGTTTTAGTAATTCTTGAATCCCCTATCGTGTTGTTATCACCCCACCCCCTTCCCACCTTAGGTAGATAGACCTTATCCCAGGTTAATAGAGCCTTCTTTGTGATTACATTAGTTCCTGACCAAACATAAGATCGACATCTACCCTCAACTATTTTTATCACCTTAGCAGGGATGATAAACAATTGTGCCCGGAAAGCTTGAATCCCAAATAGCATGCTTTGAACTAATTGGACCCTACCGGCATAGGATAGCTTCCTTGCAGTCCATGAAAAGACTCTTGCTGTAATTTTGTCTATTTGAGTCTTCCACTGCATGATACTCATCTACTTTGTGGACAAAGGAACCCCAAGATATTTGGAAGGAAGTCTCCAACAATGAATCCGAGATGAAGTAGAATCTTTTGTTGTTCTGATGTTGTGACTCCTCCAAAATACACTGCACTTTTGTTCTAATTTTCTTGCAAGTCAGATACTTACGTGAACTGCAGGAACTTTTGGTATATTGTATTTATTGATACTATATCACTTCTAGCAAAGAGCAATAAGTCATCAGCAAAATACAGGTGTGTTATCCCTAGTTTAGAACATCTAGGATGGTATTTTTACTCTTTACTGGCCTTGAGATTTTGCAAACTCCTGCTCAAATATTCCATAACCACTACAATAGAGTAATTGACAGTCTGTATGCATTCAATGACCCGTGAGGTGAATAGCTGAGGAATTCCCAGCTCCTCCATGACCTGTTTCAAATAAGGCCACTCAACAGAATCATAAGCTTTCTGGAGATCTATATTGATTATGCATCTAGGAAAGATATGTTTTTTGGAGTAGGCTTTAACCAATTTATATGCTAGGATGATATTATCTGCAATCTTTCTATCTGGTATAAACCCAGCCTGTGAATCACTGATAACAGCGGAGATGACAACTTGGAGTCTTAAAGCTAGGATATTGGAGATAAGCTTATATAGAACTATGCAACATGCAATTGTTCTGAATTAATTAACTGTCTTAGGCTTGGCAGTCTTGGGAACTAGGTGATAGCTGTACAATTTATAGCTCTGTAGATACCCCATGTAGTAAAGAATCTGTAACAGCTTTAGTGACTTCCTTCTTAATGACATTCCATGCTTTCTTGAAGAAGTAGGTATTAAATCCATCAACACCAGGGGCTTTATCATCACCAATGGAGCATAAATCTTTATAAATCTCCTGCTCAGTGACATCCCTACATAATAAGACTCTCTATTGTTGTGATAAGGTAGGGCCTTTTTTTCATTATCTCCTTGTCAATTGCTATTAAACTATGGGCAACTGATCCCATCAATCCTTTATAAAAGTTTAATATTTCATCTTTGATGACTTCATGATCATTTAGCGTATCTCTTATAAGAGAAGTTAACTCCAATATCTGATTCTTATGTTGCCTTTCCTTGATCACTGCTGCAAAATACTTGGATTTAGAATCACCTAGTTTGATCCACTTTGCTCTAGCCTTCTGCTTTAACGCACCTTCCTCCAACAGGTCCCATTTCTCCAGATTTTTCATAAGATTCCTTTCTTCTATTAGTAGATCATCTGTGCATTGTGTATGTATTCTTCTTTGCATAGTAATAAGGTCTACCTTGGCTCTTTCAATCTTCTGGTTGATATATTTGAACTCTTGAGTATTTAGCTTCCTGAGTAGTGGCCTAAGAGATTTCAGCTTTAGCCAGATGTTGTTCGTTTTCCTGTGACTTAATTTTTGACCCCGGCTTTGTTGCACAATGTTCAGGAAGTCTACATGGTCTGCCCACACATTAAAGAACTTAAAGTGTTCTTTCCCACTCCTCTATTGTAGAGTTAGTTTTAAGGTCATGGTGAAGTGATCAGAAATGTAAGGCATTCCATGAGTAGTTCATATATGGCCCCATGTCATCATCCATTCATAATTCCCAAATACCCTATCTATTCTACTCCATATCATATCCGATCCAAGTTGCTTATTGGACCAAGTATAGTACTCTCCTTCCCATGCCAGTTTAGTAAGTCCTAGTGCTTGTATACAATTAGTATAATCTCTAATCTCTGCTATGTTGACTGTACAACCATGTATTCTATCTTGTGTGTACAAGATTGAGTTAAAATCACCACCTACCAGCTATGGTTTAGAAACTCCTTCAGCTACCTCAGTCAGGTTATCCCATAGGAGTTTGATTTGTTCAATAGTATTATAACCATATACTACTGTCAGGTAACAATCAATACCCCCCGTAGCTCCCTTAACTGAACAGTGAAGTATTTGTACTTCTGCTCTAATCAAGGTGACTGTATAATAATTAGAATCCCACAAAATCTAAATTCTTCCATTAAAAGCATGGCTATAATTCTGCATTGTATCCCAGCCAGGGGCAATATGACTACTTATTCTTCTTGGATTGTGCTCTTTAACTCTAGTCTCACCAATACCAGCTAGCTTTATATTATTGGTTTTATGGTAATTTTTCATCTCCTTCTGCTTGTACCATTTATTCACACCCCTGACATTCTAAAATAGCCAAGTCTTTATATGTTATGATTGTCCCCTCCTCTATCTAGAGGTAGGGACTGACTTACACCATGACCCCTTTTTGAAGACACTATTTTATTTCTGCTTGTAGAAGGTGATATCATAGAAAACTTTATCAAGTTCAGTTCTGGACTAACCATTTCCTTATCTTTACTTCTTTGTAAGTCTGGCTTCTCTAGTATAACTTCTTGTGGCTGCGAATTCTTTTGTGCCTCTACTTGAGAATTAAGTTGGCTTTGTTGAAATACAACAGAGACCCCATTTTGATTTCCTTAAGGCTCTGTTTCTTAAGGTTAAATACAGAAATAAAGATTAAATTCCTTAAGATTGTTAGTCCCGCCAATATTGTTGTATTTGTAAATAGTAATTCTGCAAAATATAAATTATCGTAATGAAACAATAAATCGTATTCGAGCCCACTGAATTCGCAGTGTTTCCTTAAGGAATTTAATCCCCTCCTAGTACCCAAGGTTATAGATTATTTCCTCCAAGGATAGAACGAATGACACACTGGTGTAACGGTACTTCAAACCCCAGTGTTTCAACGAACACAAAGTTCGGTAGCAAATCACACTTACTGTTGCTTTGTTTGAAGTTTAAAAACAATGCAGAACAAAGGAGCAGAAACTCAGAAAATCGAATGGAAATGCTGAGAGAAGGGAATGCAATGTATAGCCAACGTTTTCAGTTTCTTTATGCTGTGTATTGTGTGTGTCTTTCTTCAACAGCTGCTGCACATATATATAGCAACCAGTGTTCAAGAAGACCAATCGTCCACCCTCCATGGCGGAGCAAGCATTAGCTTGTTTGTGGAGAAAGCGCATTCATGGTGGGAAGAGCATTAGGCCATGGTGGGAAGAGCACTTGACCATGGTGGGGCGGCTTGCATTTTGTCAATACACGGATCGGATTGGAACATATCCGTTATAAATGCGGATAATCTTACATTAATATTTACTATTAACAAATAAATTTGGTCCAAAAAGTTAATCAATCAATCGATCATTTGACCAAATCCGAATCCAAATTCGAATTCGAATCCGAAGCCGAAGCCGAGCCGAGCTAGCGACGACGGCGCGAGGCTTGCTTTCTTCTTAACTCTTTAAGAGCTACAAGAAGAGCAATTTTATATATACCCACCAAAACTCTTTTCCTCTTCCAATATGGGACAATGTCTCATTGTCAAGATGGGGAAACTTAAAATTTTACTCAAAAATTTCATTTCCCTCCATTTCCCATTCATCCTCATTTTAAGACTATTTTATCTTAAAACCAAAAAAACCTCAACAATCCCCCACATGAATGGGTAATGGCTATATCACGGAAGTATGCATGGAAA
>AWOL01S0071749.1:62233-120081 GCA_000715115.1 Nicotiana otophora | reverse complement strand
TGTAAGAGGTGACATGTTCGTTAGGATCGGTCGTACCGTTATATTTGGAAATTTTGGGCATACAGAATTTTTTGGGGATTGGCTTCGGTGCCGCACTCGACGGAAAAGGCTTTTGTATAAATTGTTTAGAATCAAGCCCCTTTATCATTGGTGGAGCCCCCGAAATTTGATCGACCCTGGCATTGTATGTTTCCACCATCTTGTCGTTGGCTTCGACTCGTTTTATGAGTTCCTCGAGCAATTTAGTAATTCCGAGAGTTGTCCCCGATTCTTGTTCGATAGATTTCACTATGGCGGGCTCTGTTCTGGGGGTGACTTCTCGAAGTGGATTCGAATCCGGCCTGCTTTGTGCGCGAGTTTGGCTCTTTAGTTGAGATATCGCTACTTGTTGGGCTTGTAGCATCTCGAAGATCATACGTAAGCTGGCCCCGATTTCCCCCGCGTTTTGGGTGTCTCGGGCTACGGATCGAGTACCGCCCTGAATGCTTCTTTCCGGTTCGGAACGCTGATTCGCATCCAAAGCTATTTGTGAATTGTAATCCAATGGTATTTCGGCTCGAATTTTGGGTACTTCGATTCGAGCCTCGGTGCCATCGTTATTTGGCCTTCCGGCCCCAGGTGCCAAGTTGTTGGTTTCATCTTGAAGGCCGGCTTCGTAATCGATCGGTGAAGCCATTTGATTGGTGGTTATTCGTAGCTGATCCAAAATTCAAGATGTTTTCGGAAGTAAGTGCAAAGCACAATGGCGTATTTTTTCTGATTTGTATCAAATAACCACTGTTATCCTCGGCCCCACAGTGGGCGCCAAACTGTTTACCCGAAAAATAGATAGAGTTGAATTTATACGCAGTTCCAAGGATATGTGGCGTAACTTAACACAAAATGCAAGGATAAATAGAAATGTAAATATAATTGGAGAGAATGCAAAATAGATAAGGTTATCATGAACAATGAATCTTAGGATTCAATAAATAGAATCAATCTAAGAAATATGAAAGACACGATTCTTTACTGTAGAAGAATATAGCACTTTTATTACAATGTGAGCCTGAGAAAAAATTTGTTGTACATAAACGGTAACCAAACCCTTTTATAGTGGAGGGATTTGGCTCTAAGCATAATAAAATAAACATTCAGTGGGAGACCCATGATAAGTCAGCTTTTTCATAATTTCTGCCAAGATTTTCTCTAGTGGGATTGCAACGGCTTTTGTCTGCGAGCTCGATCTTGCTTAGAACCCTCGATTTTGGTTTGAGCTTGATTTCGGCTCGAACTCGTGATCTTGGTTCGAGCCCGATCCTGGCTCGAGCCCTCGAATTGATTCGAGGTCAATGTTGGTTGGTCTCTAGATTATCAGTATGATAGATCTACTCTGCATCATGATTCGATTTCGATTCGAGCTTGATGATGATATCGAACTCGACACAGATTGACCTCCTCGGGTTCGAGGTTTGCTTGTTCCACCTTCGGGGTCTTACTTCGATAGATCATCGTTCGAACTCGATCGGACGTTCTAAGGCCGAAATCTATTTCGACCGTATACATCATATTTCAAAGGAAAATACATGAAAGGGTGGGTTTGGTAATTTAGAATACGATAAGATATAGTCCAATAATGTAGTTCATTCTAGTTTGTATTTGGTCTTCATTTAGTAAAACTGAAAATATTAACTAGAATCTTAATCAATTACGGTGTTGCAACTTTATAAATGGAGATCAGTTTTCTTCCAAATATGTAAATGCCGAAGTCTTGTACTTCACCAACTCTTGAACTATATCACAAACTCCTATCCCTATAAAAGAAAAATACGTCTGATAATACAAATTGCGGCATCATAAAAAGGGAGAGAAAATATTTATTCGCCCTAAATGTTTATAGTACGAAAATGATTTATTATAAGAGTTATGAATTAAGAGTGAGAATATAAAATCGTATATTCATTTGTTTAGTGCGAATCGTAACCACTTTCGTGTAATTTCTTTTTCCCGAGGAAATTAGCTATCTCCGCGGGGACTAGCATTGTGAGTGCAGATTTGTTCGAATTTAGTAATTTTGATTCAAATTTTATATTTATCTTAAGAAATTATTAAATATGTACAAATTATTAATTTCGAACTCAATAAATTTAAAAGATTAGAATTCTAAACTTATAAACTTTAAATTTTGGCTCGCTACTTCTCTGACTATCTCCTTGAATTAAGAACGACTTTGGTCCTTCTCTAAGAGTACATAATTGGACCATCATTCCTTTTTCCCTTTGATTTGCAATATAATCATAAGAGGGAATAAATTGGTCATATAAATGATTATATTGGTAGGGTCTGATATCTCAGAAATGTCACATTAAAAGGGAACAAAAACTCAACAAGACAAAATCTGTAGTGGCCAACACTTAGGGAGTAAAATATATAGAGAGAATTTCTTTGATTGTGAAAGTTTAAGCAACAAGTTCGTATTTAATTATATTTTGAGAATACTTCTTATTTGGCTTTCTCAAACATTTTCTATTTTAATCCGAGAATAAGAATCCCACCTCATGTTGTTCTAATTAGTACCAACCTCTTTTTGGAGAATAAACAATTGGAGGACACTACAAATGAGTCAAAAAATTGGTGCTTTTAAGTTTTAAATACTTGCTGCCGTTAGTTCACAAATAGATCTAAAGGTATTTGTATATTTTGTTAACCTTATATCAAAATTCCAAATTTTGAATTTTGAAAGAAGTGCAAATTCGAAACAGAAAAGACACAAAAAACACATCAATCAAAGTGTAATGTTGCTAAACATTTTTCATTTCCTGTTCAATAGTGAATATAGCTCGAGGTAAGTGACTCGATAAAATTTACTGCATTTAGCTCGGACTATATATGTCTATATATATAGAGAGAGAACATTGGCACATATATATAAAGAGATGACCAACTAACTACAAATCTTGAACGCTACTATAGAGTTGTATTTGTTGAGGTAAGGTTGGGTCGAAATCTACAAAGATTGGTGTTGCAAGGGAAACAAATTACGACTTTACCAACCACTTCGATCTAATCATCGAGTTCCAACCAAGTTCTTTAGCCAAGAACTTAATAAAATAAAATAAAAAATATTTCGGTGCACAAAGTTTTTTATATTTATGCAAGGTTCAGACTTGAAAGAAGTGAGAAAAATTTCTCGACAAAAGACGTTCATATATGTTATACTATACTTCTAAAACTTAATAGTTTACCTATCTACCCAACGTAATTTAGTCAAGAACTTTATCGTTACTCCCTCCCTTTAGTCAAGAACAATTACCCTACCTCTATTACTGTTTACTAGTATACAAATTTAGTGTCAAGCTGAAAAATGCTATGGCTGCGTAGACCAATGGCCGAGAAAACAGCAAGGAAACAGTAAGCCTGATCATCTGGGAAATTTTTCTCTCCTCAAATTTGTCTTACTTTTTTGTTTAGTAATTGAAAAAATTCAGAAATTTGGTCTTCTTAGGTCCCCCAGCTTTTAAGGAAGTGGTGACCATTAATGGCATTCGTGCAATATTACTGAGACCACAAATCCCAATAATTATTATACGTACATTTATACATCTTTCTATACTGCCACATCTCGAGCCTGCTAAAATCTTCCTAGCCTCTCCCCTGAATAAATATTCCCTCTTTATACATGTATAATCACCGAGAATCAGAATTTCAAGTTTATATGTTCATGATTCTAATTGTTTTAAGTTAAGGAATTTTAAATTAATAATTTATATATTTTCAACGAAGTTTTAAGACAAATACTGGGTTCAAACCAAAGCTACTGGGTTCGGTCGAACCCGTTATTTACTGCTCAATTTATGCCTTGCTATTGATTTATGACTTATCGGGTTAGTTGGTTCGGGTCCGGAAGGAATTCGGAGTGAAATGAGACACTTAGTCTCATAATTAAAATATTAAGTTAGAAAAGTGGACTGAATATGAACCTATGTGTAAACGACCTCGGATTCGAATTCTGATAATTTCAATAGCTCCGTATGGTGATTTGGGACTTAGGAGAGTGTTCGGAAGAGTTTTTGGAGGTCCATAGAGGAATTAAACTTGAAATACCGAAAGTTGAATTTTTGAGAAGTTTGATCGAGGGGGTTGACTTTTTGATATCGGGGTCGAAATTTGATTCTGAAAATTCTAATAGGTATGTTATGTCATTTATGTCTTGTGTGCAAAATTTGAGGTCAACCGGACATTGTTGGGAGCCTAGTGAGTTATTGTTGTCCTTGGAGGTTGTGCTTGATTTCTATTTGTTGTTGTACTTAGTTGCTATCTGTTATTGCTGTGAAATCTCTGAAAGATTTTTATCTACGGATTACATGAACAGGAACTGTATAAAAACTGATTTGACATTAAACTGCCAGATTTGATAGCATATCTATTCTTTGCCGGAATTACTGGAAATGAACCATAACTATGTAGCTCGTTTCTATTTTCAGTTCCTTATTTATTATTATTACTTGCCGAGTTGGTTGTACTCATACTATACTCTGCACTTCGTGTGCAGATCCATGTGTTCGCAGACATAGCGGGTGTTGATCCTTTCGCGCAGTTGATTTTCAGGAGATTTTGAGGTAGCTGCCGTGTTCCGCAGACCTTGTCTCTCCGTCTCTATATTCTTGTTTACTGTATTTGGTCTCAGACTATTATAGATCATATTTTTCAGACTTGTATTCATATTAGATGCTCATGTACTCAGTGATATCGGATTTTGGGAGTATTTATATTTGTACTTGTGAGATTTCCTTTCGCTGAAATTAATCATTATGTTTTCGTATTTAAAAGATATGTGGTTTATTGAGATTGTCGGCTTGTCTAGTATTGAGATAGGCGTTATCACGACGGGCTAGGTTTTGAGTCGTGACATTAAGTTACTTAAAAAATAACATCATATAATCGTCCATAAAAAAGGCATTTTAATACAATAGCAATATAAACATACTGTATATGTACCAAATACCTATGTGTGAGTAGTGTGGTTTTGGGAAGTTAGCTAGATTATAGGTACAGAATCGCATTTTTTTATTACTTTTAGCCTACGTTTTTGTTGGTTATTATTTTAAGGGTAGCTATAGAGCGTTATTTTCCTTTCACAATGGTAGGGTAAGATTCTAAGGAAGTTGAGGGGTGTTGACCCATTGCTGCAACATACATTGGGGAATTTAGGATTTTGCTTAAAAAGGTGAGGAGTTACGATTTAATCAGATATAGGAAATATTGTAATACAATCTCAATTTAGTAAAGTGGTCCTACGGAATATTCAAAACAAAATACACTACAAACATATTAAGTAGGAGTTTGGACATAAGAATTGTAAAATTCAAAAAAATGGTGAAAATCATTTTCAAGTGAAAATGGTATTTAAAATTTAGAGTTGTGTTTGGACATAAATTTCAGTTTGGGTTGTTTTTGAAGTTTTGTGAGTGATTTGAGTAAAAAATTTGAAAAATAGCCTTTTGCAGTTTTTCAAATTTTCGAAAATTTCCAAAATGCATCTTCAAATAAAAATTTTATGAACAAACGCTGATTTCGAAAAAAAAAAAAAATTTGAAAAAATCTTCCATCAAATTTTATGTCCAAACGGCCCAAATACTTCGTTGATCTATTACTGGAAAAGCAAAGAGCTATTGCAAAAAAATTAGTTAAGGTGGTCTGTAATCTGTGCGATCTTGTATTTGTATTTCGTTTTTTTTTCTCTCTCCAAATTATAACAATATAAACCCTCTCCATATTAATGCATGCTTCAATAAATAATAGTCTTTTATGTTATAAAATAAATACGGTAAAGTAAATACAAGTATAAAGAGAAACTGATATATTATTTAAATTTCAAACTTATGTACATAATGAACTGAAAACTCCTCTATTTATAGAAGAAAGGAAGCTGATGTGTAAGCTGCTACTGCAAGCTGCTTGTATGCTGCTATTGCAAGTTGTTGTGTAAGTTACTTATAAGATGCTACTGTACCAGATATAGATAATCTTCTACCGGGGGTAATGTTTATCCATAACGGAGTACCAAAATAATAAGTTTCTCCAAGAAGCTTATTTCCAATAGAGTACTAGATAGATAAACATATTTACGGCGGAGTCTCATATGGATAAGTTTCTTCAGGAAACTTATTTACAACAGAGTACTGAATAAACATCTATAATATAATATATTTATAACATTCTCTCTTGGATATTCATTAAAAAATAACGTGCCTAATTAAAATCTTACTAGGAAAAATCACTTGGGAAAAAAAATTCTAGTGAAGGAAAAAGAGTACACATATTTAGTAGTACGCATTACTAGCTGCCTCATTAAAAACCTTATAAGAAAAACCTATGTGGGAAAAACAAACCTTAGTAAGGAAAAAAAGAGTACACCGCGTATTTTACTCCCCCTCATGAAAACCTTGTTTTAAATATTTGAGTCTCTTCATTCCAATCTTGTATATCATCTTCTCAAAAGTTGAAGTTGGCAAAGACTTAGTGAATAATTCTGTCGGATTGTCACTTGAACGGATTTGTTGCACATCAATATCACCATTTTTCTGAAGATCGTGTGTGTAGAATAATTTTAGTGAAATGTGCTTCGTTCTATCTCCTTTTATAGATCCTTCCTTCAATTGGGCTATGGATGCAGCATTGTCTTCGTATAAAATTATGGATCTTTTATCACATTCCAAACCACATTTTTCTTGAATAAAATGAATCATTAATCTCAACCATACACATTTCCTACTTGCTTCATGAATAGCTATTATCTCAGTATGATTTAAAGAACTATCAACAATAGATAGCTTTGTGGAGCGCCATGCTATGACAATACCTCCACATGTAAACACGTACCTGGTTTGAGATCGAGCTTTATGGGGATCAGATAAATAACCTGCATCTGCATAACCAATAAGATCTGCACTACCTTTGTTAGCATAAAACAAACTCACATCAAGAGTTCCCTTTAAATATCGCAAAATGTGCTTAATCACATTCTAATTTCTCTTTGTAGGAGAAGAGTTATATCTTGCTAGTAAATTAACAAAAAATGTTATGTCAGGCCTTGTAGCATTAGCAGGATACATAAGTGCACCAATTGCACTGAGATATCGTATTTCAGGACCAAGGAGTTCCTCTTCGTCTTCTGGAGGTCGGCACGGGTCCTTATTCACTTCAAGTGATCGAACAACCATTTGTGTACTCAATGGGTGCGCTTTATCCATGTAAAAGCGTTTTAAGACCCTTTCTGTATAGGCAGATTGATAGATAAAAATCTCGTCTGCTAAATGTTCAATTTGCAGACCAAGACAAAGTTTTGTCTTTTCATGATCTTTCATCTCAAATTCTTTCTTAAGATATTCAATTGTCTTTTGGAGCTCTTCTAGAGTTCCAACAAGATTTATGTCATCAACATAAACAAAAAGTATAACAAATTCGGATGCCATTTTCTTTATAAAAATACATGGACAAATAACATCATTTATATAATTCTCTTTCAGCAAATATTCACTGAGGCAATTATACCACATACGCCCAGGTTGCTTTAAGCCGTACAAAGATCTTTGTAATCTGATTGAGTACATTTCCCGAGATTTTGAATATGCTTCAGGCATTTTAAATCCTTCATGGATTTACATGTAAATTTCATTATCAAGTGACCCGTACAGATAAGCTGTAACCACATCCATTAGATATATTTCAAGCCTTTCACGTAAGGCTAAACTGATGAGATATCGAAGTGTTATGGCATCCATAATGGGTGAATATGTTTTTTCATAATTGACTCCAGGTCGTTGTGAGAATTCTTGTGCGACAAGGCGAGCCTTGTATCTTTCAACTTCATTTTTGTTAATCCTTTTTCGTACAAATTCCCAATTATGACCAATTGGTTTTATACCAGCAGGTGTTTGGACTACTGGTCCAAAGACCTCTCTTTTAGCAAGTGCGTTCAATTCTGATTAAATTTCCCCTTTCCATTTTAGCCAATCAGATATTTGTCGACATTCTTCGACAGATCGGGGTTCAAAATCCTCACTATCTTTCATAATGTTAAGTGCAACATTATATGCAAAAATATTATCCACCACTATTCAGATCAATTTAAATTAATCCCATCACTAGTAGAACTTGTTAAAGGTTCCCCGCTCACTTGAGTCTTGGGTTCATTGATTTCTTCAGGAATCTCAGAACTAACCAGATCTTGGGTTTATTCAGGAGATCCCTTCATAGTATCATTATTATTTGTCGGTTTTCTTTTTCGAGATTTCGATCCTTAGAACCCAAAGGCCTACCACGCTTCAGGCGTGATTTAGGTTCACTAGCTCTTATGCTAATAGATGGTCCTGCTGGGACATCAAATCGGATAGGCACATTCTCAGTAGGGATATGTGACTTAGTTATCCTATTCAAATCAGTAAATGTGTCTCGCATTTGATTTGCTATATTTTATAAATGGATGATCTTTTGGACCTCCTGATTACATATAGGGGTACGTGGATCAAAATGAGATAACGATGAAACTTTTCACACAATTTCTCTTTTGATTTCCTTTTCCTCTCCTCCTAATCGTGGAAAATTTATTTCATCAAACCGACAATCTGCAAATCAAGCAGTAAATAAATCTCCCGTCAATGATTCAAGATGGTGAATAATAGAGGGTGATTCAAGATAGTGAATAAATCTGAGATGGATAAGTGATGCTGCATGCAATATAGCATGACCCCAAACAGTAGTGGACAATTTTGTTTTCATAAGTAGTGGTCTTGCTATCAGTTGCATGCGTTTAATAAATGACTCTACAAGGCCATTTTGAGTATGAACATATGCTACAAGATGTTCAACTTTTATCCCAACTGATAGACAATTATCATCAAAAGCTTGAGATGAGAATTCTCCAGCATTATCAAGGCGAATAGCCTTTATAAAGTAATATGGGAAATGTGTCCTTAATCGAATTATTTGGGCTAATAGCTTTGCAAACGCCATGTTGCGAGATGATAGTAGGCACACATGAGACCATCTTGAAGATTCATCTATTAGGACCATAAAATATCTAAACAACCTACTTAGTGGGTGAATAAGTCCACATATATCTCCATGTATACGTTCTAAAAAGGTAGGGGATTCAATGCCAACCTTCGTTGGTGATGGTCTAGTGATCATTTTACCTTGATAATAAGCATCACAAGAAAATTCATTATTTGTAAGAATCTTAAGGTTTTTTAATGGATACCCACTCGAATTTTCAGTAATTCGTCTCATCATTATTGATCCAGGATGGCCCAAACGACCATGCCAAAGCACAAAAATATTTGAATCAGTAAACTTCTTGTTCAGATAGAGTGTGCTTCAACTATACTAATCTTTGAATAATATAATCCAGAAGATAAAGTTGGTAACTTTTCTACAATGCACTTCTAGCCAGAAACATTCTTTGTAATACAAAGATATTCCATGTTCATTTCATCTATCGTCTCAACATGATACCTATTTCGGCGGATATCTATAAAACTCAACAAGTTTCTTCAGGACTCGGAGGAGAATAATACATTGTCTATAATAAGTTTTGTTCCCTTAGACAGAAATATAGTCGATCTTCCGGAGCCTTCAATCAAACTTATATTACCAGAAATTATTGAAACATTTGCTTTTTCCTTATGCAACATAAGAAAAGTATTTCTGATATCTGAATATGGCCTCAGTTGTTCCACTATCAATTACACAAATATCTTCATGATTGGCCTTTGATTCAAACATAATTTGAGGATTATGTATATTCTTCAAAATGATATAAATAAAATAAATATGATAATAAACATCATTATCAAAGTATAACTATTATTTATGTACAACAATTACATAACCACACTATCTACTACAAATAACAAAAATTAAAATATTTATATTTCTACATATTTATCACCGATCACATGACTTGTTTCTACTTGCGGGAGTGCAAAGTAATCAGCAACATCCAAATGTGTGAAGTCTAAATTATCTTCAGAAATAAAATTTGCTTCAGCATTTTTCTCTGTCTTCTTCAGGGAGGCTTAATAAAGCTCAACCATGTGCTTTGGCGTATGACATGTACGTGACGAGTGCCCTTTTCCTCCACATCTATAACATGCATGTTCTGCCTTTGTTGCTTGCACCGCTTCATGCTTTTGTTCCTTCCTTTTCCACTGATGGTGGTGAGGAGGGTTCTTTGGTGCATTATTATTACCATAATTAGAGTTTCTTCCCGACCACGGCCATGACCAGGACTGGGGCCACGTCCTCTTCCACGCTTAGCTTAGTGGAAGTTCGTCTCATTCACTTTAGGAAATGGACAAGAACTAGTAGGTCCGTTTTCATGGTTTTTCATTAATATCCCATTATGTTGCTCAGTTACAAGAAGATGTGAGATAAGTTCAGAATACTTTTTGAATTACATCTCTCGATATTGCTGCTGCAGGAGCATATTTGAGGCATGAAAAGTTGCGAAAAGGTTTCTTTAACATATCATGATCAATATATTATCACCACATAATTTCAATTGGGAAATAATTCTGAACATAACAGAATTATACTCACTGATAGATTTAAAATCTTGTAGCCTTAGATGAGTCCAATCATAACGTGCCTGTGAAAAAACGACCATCTTCGGGTGGTCATATCTATATTTTAAATTATTTTACAGTATGGCTGGATCTTTAATAGTGAGATATTCTATTTTCAAGCCTTCATCAAGGTGATGGCGTAGTAATATCATTGCTTTGGCACGGTCTTGATTTGATGCTTGATATTTGTACATGATGGTGTTTGCCAGACCCATCGCATCAATATGAATTTCAGCATCAAGTACCCAAGACATGTAGTTTTTTCCCGATATATCTAGGGCTACAAACTCAAGTTTAGAAATATTTGACATTATTTAGAAAAACAAAGTTCGTACCTCTGATACTTTCAAAGTATTTGCTCGAGATGGCAGAGTTTCTTGATGATAACGTGTTATAAAATAAAGACTGTAAAGTAAAGACAAGTATAGAGAGAAACTCATTTATTATTCAAATTTCAAACTTATGTACATAATGAACTGAAAACTCCTCTATTTATCGAAGAAGGGAAGTTGTTGTGTAAGCTACTTGTAAATTGCTATTGCAAGCTGCTGTGTAAGCTGTTATTGCAAGCTGTTGTGTAAACTACTTGTAAGTTACTTGTAAGCTGCTACTGTACCAGATATAGATAATCTTCTACCGGGGGTAATGTTTATCCATAACGAAGTAGAAAAATGATAAGCTTCTTCACGAGGCTTATTTTCAATAGAGTACTAAATAGATAAACATATTTACGGCGGAGTCTCATATGGACAAGCTTCTTCAGGAAGCTTATTTACAACGGAGTACTAAATGAACATCCATAATAGAATATCTTTATAACATTTTATAGTTAATTACAATTTGAATAGAAATATTAATTATAAAAATTTCCTCTAATTTATTTCTCGAGCTTATATATTATATTCTCCTAATTTATATAATTAACAATGAGAGATTGTAATGGACCATAAAAAGCATCCAATACATCTATGTAACAAACCGTCCGGTTATTTTGAGTATTACAACCCTGTCCCCCTCATTTATTGCTCAATTTGTGCTTTACAGTTATTGTGTGACTTGTCGGGGTAATTGGTTTGGGTCCGGTGAGTTTTTGAATGAATTCAAACACTTAGTTCCAAGGTGTAAAGCTTAAGTTCAAATAGTAATCGGATGTCGACATATGTGTAAACGACCCCGGAATATAGTTTTGATGATTCAAACATCTCCGTATGGTGATTTTGGACTTGGGAGCGTGTCCAGAATTTTATTTGGAAGTCCGTAGTTAAATTAGGCTTGAAATAGCTAAAATAGGAATTTAAGTTTGGAAGTTTGACCGGGGAGATGTCTTTTTGATATCGGGGTCGGAATCCAGTTCCAAAAAATTTTATAGCTCCATTATGTCATTTATGACTTGTGTGCAATCGGACTTGATTTGATAGGTTCCGACATCGAATGTAGAAGTTGAATATTTTTAAGTTTCATTAAGCTTGAATTGGGGTATGATTCGTGGTTCTAGCATTGTTTTATGTGATTTGAGGTTTCAAATAAGTTCGTATGATGTTTTAGGACTTGTTGGTGTATTTGGTTGAAGTCCCGAGGGTATCGGGTGAGTTTCAGATGGTTAACAGATCAAAAGTTGGACTTTAACAACTACTGCAATTTTCTGCTAGAAATTTGAAGGCCGGGATCGAGGCCTAGGATCGAGGGCCAGGATCGAGGGCCAGGATCGAGGCCATATTCGAGGGCCATGATCGAGGGCCGGGATCGAGGCCTGGAATCGAGGGCCATGATCGAGGTCATGATCGAGGGCTAAGATCGAGGCCCAGGATCGAGGGCCAGGATCGAGGGCAGCCTCGACAGAACTTTAAGTTATAAAGCAAGGGACTTCGTCCCATCTTCCATTTTTGACAAATTTGAAGCTTGGGGAGAGGCGATTTTTGAGAGATTTTCTAGGACAAACATTGGGGTAAGTGATTCTAACTCGGATTTGGTCAATATACATGAATATATCATTGTTTTTACCTTTTAATTAGTGTTTTGAGATTGAAATTTGGGAAAATATTTAGATATCTCATAGAAACGCAATTTTGAGATTTCGGTGTCGACTCGGAGTCGGATTTGAGTGAAACTGGTATGATTGGACTCGTAATTAAATGGATTATCGGATTTTGTGAGTTTCATCGGATTCCGAGATGTGGGCCTCACGGGCGATGTTTGAGTTAATTTCATATTGTTATTGAAAAATATAGTATTTTATTATAAAATTGATTCTATAATATTTGTTGACCATATCGAATTAATTATGACTAGATTCGAACCGATCAGAGTCGAAAAATCAAAGAAAAAGCATACTACTTGATTGATTGTGCGTGGTTTGAGGTAAATGACTTGTCTAACCCTGTGTGGGGGAAATTTTCCTTAGAATTGGTATTGATATGAAAATGTTGATGTGTTGAAAGTCGTGTAAATGAGGTGATGACTGTGTGCACGGGTTAAATGTGGAAGATGTCTTTAAATTGTGTAGAGTACTGGTGCATATTAATTAAATTATTTTATTATGTTATATTCATCATCATTAATATATTTTCTTATTTTAAAATTGCCGGATATGTTCCTACTAAGTGTGTTACCTATTTAGTTTAAACTATATTTCTCTTGTTCTGTGCATTATTTGACGGATAAATTTCTTAAATTTAAATTTTATTAAAAAAGAAGTATTTTACATTTAAAATATTGATATTTAGACAAGGTGTTAAATTTGTGAAATATTGTTTTTGCTGAATATTTTGTGAGATTTATTGTTTGTACCCGTTGTGATTGAGCTGTGAGCTCTTTATTGTGATAAAATATTGTTGTTAATTTATTTTGGCAAGTTGAAATATTTGGGCACTTGAGGTACAAATTGTGATATAATGTGATATTGGCACGCATGCGGTGGTATAAGGTCTGGGTGTTGAAACGCCTGCGGTGAGATAAGTGTGGCTTGATACGCGTGGCTAGTAGGGGAACTACTAAAAGTCAAGCGGTGTGATAAGGGTGGCTAAAACGCGGGATGTTAATTTGGAAAAAATATTTTCTTTAAAATTTATTTGTGAAGGCTCCCGGGTGATATAAGAAAATGAGATATTGTGAATTTATTTATGATTTGGGACTACGATGCGGTATCTCGGGAGTGCCTTTGTCGATATTCCTTTATGGCTGCATTGCCTTTGGTTATTTTTGGTGTTTTCCTTAAAGTTGTAAATTTCTGTTTTCCTTCCGCGAGGTGTTAATTGTCGTTATTCTGTGTAGTTAAATTGTGACATACTAGTTACTTGATTTATCCCCATTGTCATTATTGTTATTATATTGTTAAACTTTTCTTCCTGTCTTTTATTATTCCAATAGGGCCTGACCTGATCTCGTCACTACTCTACTGAGGTTAGGTTTGGCACTTACTGGATATCGCTGTGGTGTACTCATACTACGCTTCTGCACATCTTTTTGTGCATATCCAGGTACCTCATTCCAACCCAGACATCAGTGAACTACTTGTGTACGGAGACTTCGAAGTATATCTGCCAGCGTCCGCAGATTCCGGAGTCCCCTTCTATCCTTATTATGTTATTTCCTTATTTTCTTTAGACCTTGATGTATAAAGTCAGTGAAGATAAATTCTTAAAGGCGTGCGATTTATTTCTACCGGGTTTTGAGCATTATAATTATGTGAGTTTGCAAATTTATTTATTTCAAATTTCTATTGTTATTCCGCATTTATAGGCTTACCTAGTCTTAAAGACTAGGTGCCACTAAGACTAGGTGCCATCACGACATCATACATAGGAAATTTTGGGGCCGTGACAAGTTGGTATCAGTGCTCTAAGTTCATAGGTGTTATGAGTCACAAGCAGGTTTAGTAGAGTCTCGCGGATCGATACAGAGACGTTTGTACTTATCTTCGGGAGGATATGGAATTGTTAGAAAAATATTCACTTCTTTGATTCCTTATCGTGTGCATTTGTTGACTTCAAAATTTTAAACCTTTGTCTTTCTATTCTCGCATAGATGGTGAGGACACGCACAACTGGATCCGATGATCAGACACTCGTGCCCCCTGTTGGAGCCGCAAGAGGCTGGGGTCGGGACAGAGGACGAGCTAGAGGCTAGGTAAGAACACGTGGTGCAGCCAGAGCACCCATACGAGCTGCTGGAGAGGAAACACTAGTAGCTCCAGCTGTAGAACATGCACCTGAGACGCCTGTTACCACTCCTGTACTTCAGAAGACTCTTGCCCAGTTTTTGTTCATGTTTGGCACTCTAGCTTAGGCAGGGTTAATTCCACTTGCTCCTGCCACATCTCAGGCCAGGGGAGGAGCACACACTCCCGTCGCCCGTACCCCAGAACCACGAGCCCAGGTTGACCATGCCCCAAAGGTTATACTAGTGCAACCATTTGTACCAGTTCGGCCAGAGGTTAGGGCAACAGTTTCAGAGGGGGAGAAACTCAGGCTGGAGAGGTACAAAAAGTACCACCCTCCCACATTCAGCGGTTTTGCTTCAGAGGATGCTCAGGGTTTTCTGAAGGAATGTCACTGTATCCTCCGTACTATGGGTATTGTGGATTCCAATGGGATTTCTTTCACGACATTTCAACTTAGAGGAGCGGCCTACCAGTGGTGGCGGGCATATAAGTTGGATAATCCGGCTGACGCAACTTGACTCACTTGGACTTAATTTTCAGATATGTTCTTAAGGGTGTATGTTCCTCAGAGTCTTAGAGCTGCGTGGCGCACAAAGTTTGAGCAGCTGTGCCAGGGTTCTATGACCATGTCGGAATATGCGGTCTGATTTAGTGATTTGGCTAGGCATGCACCAGCCTTAGTTGCTACTGTTCGAGAGCGGGTTCGCCGATTTATTGATGGGCTCCACCCTAGTATTAGATTCAGTATGGCTCAAGAATTGGAGATGGACATCGCATACCAACAGGCGGTGTCAATTTCTAGAAGATTGGACGGTATGCGGACTCGGTAGAGAGAATAGAGGGAAGCTAAGAGACCCCCAGATTCTGGCACATATCATAATTCTCAGGCCCCAGCTGCAGCCCATCATGGTAGAGGTTATGTGAGTCGTCCTATTCATTCAGCACTTCCAGTTTCCAGTGGTATTCTGGCTACTCCTAGACTTCAAGTTCTGTATTATGCACCACCAGTGTCTATTGTACCTCCTGTACGGGGTGCCTTCAGTAGGCAGTCTAGTCGATCATGCCCGAGCCAGTCCCAACAACCATGTCCTCCGAGGGCTTTTTTTGAGTGTGGTGACACTCGTCATATCATGAGGGATTGCCCCAGACTTAGGAGGGGTGCACCTCCATAGATTTCTCAGGCCCCACCTATTCCACAGGTCTCTCATGCTTCTCAGGCCATGATAACTGCAGCAGTTGCTACTCCACCTGCACAGCCAACTAGAGGTAGAAGTCGGAAAGATAAAGGTCACCCTAGAGGGGGAGGCCATGCCGGATATTATGCCCTTCCTACTAGGACATAGGTCATTGCATCTGATTCTGTTATCACATGTATTATTTTGGTATGTCATAAAGATGCATCAGTCTTATTTGATCCAGGCTCCACTTATTCTTATGTTTCATCTTATTTTGCCCCGTATTTGGGCGTATCTCGTGATTCTTTGAGTTCTTCTATTTATGTATCTACACCCATGGGTGAATCTATTATTGTTGACCGCGTGTATCGGTCATGTTTGATTGTTATTAGTGGTTTTGAGACCAGAGCTGATTTATTATTGCTCAGTATGGTGGATTTCGATATTATTTTGGGCATGGATTGGTTGTCGCCCTATCATACTATTCTTGATTGTTACGCCAAGACGGTAACGTTGGCTATGCCAGGTCTACCGCGGCTAGAGTAGAGAGGTACTTTGGATCATGTTCCTAGCAGGGTTGTTTTATTTCTTAAAGCTCAACGAATAGTTGAGAAGGCGTATAATGTGTACCTGGCCTATGTGAGAGATATTAGTGTTGACACTCCTACCGTGGAGTGAGTTCCTATAGTAAGGGATTTTCTTGATATATTTCCAGCGGATCTTTCGGGTATGCCACCAGACAGGGATATTGACTTTGGCACTGATGTATTACAGGGCACTCACCCCATTTCTATTCCACCATATCGTACAGCCCCAGCAGAGTTGAAAGAATTAAAAGAACAGTTACATGAGTTGCTTGATAAGGGCTTCATTCGGCCAGTGTATCGCCTTGGGGTTCTCCTGTCTTATTTATGAAGAAAAAGGATGGTTCTATGCGGATGTGTATTGATTACCGCGAGTTGAACAAGGTTACAGTGAAGAACAAGTATCCATTGCCATGTATTGATGACCTATTTGATCAACTTCAGGGAGCCAGAGTATTCTATAAAATTGACTTGCATTCAGGCTATCATCAGTTGAAGATTCGGGAACCCAATATCCCGAAGACTGCTTTTAGGACTCGGTATGATCATTTGAGTTCCTTGTAATGTCATTTGGGCTAACCAACGCCCCAGCAACATTTATGCACTTAATAAATAGTGTATTTCATCCCTATCTTGATTCTTTCATCATTGTGTTTATTGGCGACATTCTAGTATATTCCCGGAGTCGGGAAGATCATGAGCAGTACCTGATGACTGTGCTTCAGACTTTGAGAGAAAAGAAGTTATATGCAAATTTTTCAAAGTGTGAATTCTGGCTTAATTTAGTGGGATTTTTGGGTCATATAGTTTCGTGCGAAAGGATCAAGGTAGATCCGAAGAAGATTAAAGTTGTGCAGAATTGGCACAGACCATCATCAACTACTGAGATCCAGAATTTTCTTGGTTTGGCGGGGTATTATCGCCGATTTGTAGAGGGTTTCTTTTCTATTGCTGCACCTATGCCAAATTGACCCAGAAGGGTGCTCTTTTCAGGTGGACCGCAAAATGTGAGGAGAGCTTCCAAAAGCTCAATACATCTTTGACTACATCCCCAATATTTGTATTACCTACAGGTTCAGGGTCTTATATTGTGTATTGTGATGCGTTACGTATTGGTCTCGGCGCAGTGTTGATGCAAGATGGTAGGGTGATTGCCTACGCGTCCAGATAGTTAAAGGTACATGAGAAGAATTATCTGATCCACGACCTTGAGTTAGCAGCTGTTGTTCATGCCTAGAAGATTTGGCGGCATTATTTGTACGGTGTCCATTGTAAGGTCTACACCGATCACCGGAGTCCACATTATCTGTTTAAACAGAAGGATCTTAATTTGCGACAGCGGAGATGGTTGGAGTTGCTTAAGGATTATGATATCACCATTCTCTATCATCCCGGGAAGGGCAATGTAGTGGCCAATGCCTTGAGTCATAAGGCGAAGAGTTTGGGCATCTTAGCATATTTACCGGTAGCAGAGAGGCCTTTAGCCTTGGATGTTCAGGCCTTGGCCAACCAGTTTGTTAGATTGGATGTTTTCGAGCCTAGCCGAGTTTTGGCTTGTGTGGTTTCTCAGTCTTCTCTTTATGATCATATCAGGGAGCATAAGTATGACGACCCTCATATGCTTGTCCTTAAGGATACAGTTCAGCACGTTGATGCCAAGGAAGTCATTATTGGAGATGACGGTGTATTACGGATGCAGGGCATGCTATGCGTACCCAATGTATATGGCTTGCGTGAGTTGATTCTCCAGGAGTCTCACAGTTCGCGGTACTCCATTCATTCGGGTGCTGCAAAGATGTATCAGGACTTGAGAAAACACTATTGGTGGAGGCGGATGAAGAACGATATAGTGGAATATGTAGCTCGGTGCCTAAATTGCCAGCAGGTGAAGTATGAGCACCAACGACCGGGTGGATTGCTTCAGAATTTAGAGATTCCAGAATGGAAATGGGAGCGGATCACTATGGATTTCATTGTTGGGTTCCCGCAGACTCAGGGGAAGTTAGATGCAGTTTGGGTGATTGTGGATAGGTTGACCAAGTCAGCTCATTTCATTCCTGTAGTTACTACTTACTCTTCAGAACAGCTGGCTCAGGTCTATATTCGCGAGATTGTCAAACTTCACGGTGTACCGGTATCTATCATCTCTGACCAGGGTACGCAGTTTACATCACGGTTTTGGAGGGATGTACAGTGAGAGTTGGGTGCCCGTGTGGAGTTGAGTACATCATTTCACCCTCAGACAGACGGACAATCCGAGTGCACTATTCAGATTTTGGAGGATATGCTTCGTGCGTGCGTGATAGATTTTTGGGGTGCTTGGGATCAGTTCTTGCCACTTGTAGAGTTTGCTTACCACAACAGCTACCAGTCGAGCATTCAGATGGTTCTGTATGAGGCCTTGTATGGTAGGTGGTGCCGGTCTCTAGTGGTTTGGCTCGAACTGGGCGAGGCTAAGCTATTGGGTACATACTTGGTTCAGGATGCCTTGGAAAAGGTTAAATTTATTCAGGATCGACTTTCTACAGTCCAATCTAGACAGAAGAGTTATGCGATCGGAAGGTTCGTGATGTTACATTCATGGTTGGTGAGCGGGTCTTGCTCCGGGTTTAACCTATGAAGGGTGTTATGAGGTTCGGGAAGAAGGGCAAGTTGAGCCCTAGGTATAGTGGGCCTTTTGAGATTCTTGAGAGAGTTAGAGATGTGGCTTACATACTTGCACTACCACCTAGCCTCTCTGCAGTTCATCCAATGTCCCATGTTTCCATGCTCCGGAAGTATCACGATGATCCATCTCTTATGTTAGACTTCAGCTCAGTCCAGTTGGACAAGGATCTATCTTATGTCAAGGAACCAATGGCCATTTTGGATAGACAGGTTAGAAAGTTAAGATCAAAGAACATAGCTTCAGTGAAGGTGTAGTGGAGAGGCCAGCCAAACGGAGAAGCAACTTGGGAGACTGAGCGGGAGATGCAGAGCAAATATCCATACCTATTTGAGACTCCAGGTATAATTCTAAACCCGTTTGAGGACGAAATTTTGTTTAAAAGGGGAATAATGTAACGACCCGTCCGGTTATTTTGAGTATTACAGCCTCGTCCCCCCATTTACTGCTCAATTTGTGCTTTACAGTTATTGTGTGACTTGTTTGGGTAATTGGTTCGGGTCCGGTGAGGTTTTGGAATAACATTTAGTTTCAAGGTTTAAAGCTTAAGTTTAAATAGTAACCGGATGTCGACTTACGTGTAAACAACCCCGGAATAGAATTTTGATGATTCCGACATTTTCCATTTTTGACAAATTTGAAGCTTGGGGAGAGGCGATTTTTGAGCGATTTTCAAGGAAAATAATTGGGGTAAGTGATTCTAACTCGGATTTGGTCAATATACATGAGTATATCATTGTTTTCACCATTTAATTAGTGTTTTGAGATTGAAATTTGAAAAAGAGTTTAGAAATTTCATATAAACGAATTTTTGAGATTTCGGTGTCGATTCAGAGTCAAATTTAAGTGAAACTGGTATGGTTGGACTCGTAATTGAATGGGTTGTCAGATTTTGTGAGTTTCGTCGGATTACGAGATGCGGGGCCCACATGCAAGTTTTGAGTTAATTTCGGATTTTTATTGAAAAATATAGTATTTTCTTATAGAATTGATTCTATAATTTTTGTTGACCATATCGAATTAATTATGACTAGATTCGAGCCGATCGAAGTCGAAAATCGAGAAAAAGGCATACTACTTGATTGATTGTGTGTGGTTTGAGGTAAGTGACTTGTCTAACCTTGTGTGGGGGGAATTTTCCTTATGATTGGTATTGATATGAAAATGTTGATGTGTCGAAAGTCGTGTAAACGAGGTGACGACTGTGTGCACGGGTTAAATATGGAAGATTATGTCTTTAAATTGTGTAGAGCATTGTTGCATATTAATTAAATTATTTTATTATGTTATATTCATCGTCATTAATATATTTTCGTATTTTAAAATTGTCGGACCTGTTCCTACTAAGAGTGTTACCTATTTAGTTTAAACTATGTTTCTTTTATTCTGTGCATTATTTGACGAAAAAAATTCTTAAATTTAAATTTTATTAAAAATGAAGTATTTTACATTTAAAATATTGATATTTAGACAAGGTGTTAAATTTGTGAAATATTATTTTTGCTGAATATTTTGTGAGATTTATTTTTTGTACACACTGTGATTGAGCCGTGAGCTCTTTATTATGATAAAATATTGTTATTGATTTATTTTGGCAAGTTCAAATATTTGGGCAGTTGAGGTGCAAATTGTGATATATTGTGATATTAGTACGCATGCGGTGGTATAAGGTCTGGGTGTTGAAACGCCTGCGGTGACATAAGTGTGGTTTGATATGCGTGGCTAGTAGGAGAACTGCTAGAAGTTATGCGGTGTGATAAGGGTGGCTAAAACGCGGGATGCTATTTCAGAAAAAATATTTTCTTTAAAATTTATTTGTGAAGGCTCCCGCGGTGATATAAGAAAATGAGATATTGTGAATTTATTTATGATTTGGGACTACGAGGCGGTATCTCGGGAGTGCCCTTGTTAATATTCCTTTATGGCTGCATTGCCTTTGGTTATTTTTGGTGTTTTTCTTAAAGTTATAAATTTCTGTTTTCCTTCCGCGAGGTGTTAATTGTCCTTATTCTGTGTAGTTAAATTATGACATACTAGTTACTTGATTTATCCACATTGTCATTATTGTTATTATATTGTTAAACTTTTCTCCCTGTCTTTTATTATTTCAGTAGGGTCTGACCTGACCTCGTCACTACTCTACCGATGTTAGGCTTGGCACTTACTGGGTACCGTTATGGTGTACTCATACTACGCTTCTACACATCTTTTTGTGCAAATTCAGGTACATCCTACCTGCTCAGACATCAGTAAGCTACCTGTGTACGGAGACTTCGAGGTATATCTGCCAGCGTCCGCAGACTCCGGAGTCACCTTTTATCCTTATTATGTTGTTTCCTTATTTTCTTTAGACCTTGATGTATAAAGGCATTGGAGATAAATTCTTAGAGGCTTGCGACTTATTTCTACCGGGTTTTTGGAGTTATAATTATGTGACTTTGAAAATTTATTTATTTCATATTTCTATTGTTATTCCACATTGATAAACTTACCTAGTCTTAGAGAATATGTGACATCACGACATCCTACGGCAGAAAATTTGAGGTCGTGAGAGTCTAACTCCTCGGATCTTATAGCTATAAGCTACCAAACCAAAACTTTTATGAGTGTCCAAGATTACGTTTCTAAGTGCATTGGTATACGACTAATAACAGTTACGATGGAGTCATAAATATTCATTCATTCTTAAAAAGGTTTAGTGGGCGTCTGGACATACGAATTGTAAGATTTCGGAAAACAAGTGAATTTATTTTTCGAGTGAAAATGGTATTTCAAAATTAGAGTTGTGTTTGGACATGAATGTAATTTCGAGTTGTTTTCGAATTTTTGTGAGTGATCTGAGTGAAAAATTTAAAAAATAACTTTTTGGAGTTTTTCGAATTTTCGAGAAATTCTAAAATTCATCTTCAAGTGAAAATTGAAAAATTTATGGCCAAACACCGATTTCGAAAAAAGTGAATTTTTTTCGAAAAATGTGAAAAGTTTTTCATGGCCGAACGGGCTCTTAGTATTATGCTTAGGGGCGTATTTATCTGTTGGAGTATGGGGCACGTGAAACCATGCTCCTTTCTCTATATTATGTATATTAATATTATAATTCTTAAAAATTGCTTAAATATACATATGTGCACTCAAGCTCAAAGAGTCATATGGTTCAATAATTATTAGGCGATTCTTTACAAGTGAAGTTAGAAGTTCAATTCTCAGTTTTTAGGCATGTCTCGTGTCCCCTCTTGTGTTTTAATTACGTATTTTTTTCTTTTTTATTTGGTTTATTCATTTAAAATCCCCAATCTAACACACTGAAATCCTTGATCTCCCTTTGTCATCGTAAAAGTTTATATAATTAAAACTAATAGCAATGACGATGTAGCACAGTTCAATGATCTCAGCATTTTTGATATGGAGTATAGCTGTATAGGTATATACGATAAAAGTTTTAAAAAATTGTAATTTTTTTTAACCTATACTTTCTAAATAGTAATAAATTCATGATAAAAGCCTAATACCAAATTTAAATTATAGATTCAGTTTTTTATAATAATGTATCTATTTTCTTGAAATTTTGAATCCGCTTTTGATTATGCTTTGGATATGAATTTATTAAGAATTGCTTTATTTCTAAATATTAAATTAATTTAAATTTAATTATATCACAATACGAATATTAGACAAGTCCAATCGCACACTGCATGAGAGTGTATGAAACCAAAAATTCTCAACCCAATTTTGTCGTTTAGGTAAGGGGGAGTTGAATGAGATATTTGGACACAAGTGCCGCTGATTGCCTATATCTGCAAATTACATGAGATAATGTGTAAATTAGTAAACAACACTAAATACCGATTGATTCGTTAGAATGCGCGGTGCTAATGTAAATCTTCTCACTGCCTCCGCCTCAGCCTAAGGGACGGATAGTCAGAAATTGTAGGCCCGTGTTTTTTTGTTACATAATCTTTTATTTATAAAATAATATTATTATGACTAACAAAATAACTTTTTGTAAAGAAAACTCGCGGTCGCTACAATCTCTATCATAATTTCTGCCTTTCGGATGAGTATTTTATGGTGAGTACTTTATACGCACTAGGTAAATTCTCCTGTGTAATAGCCTGCAAATCACATAGGAAATATAAACTGCACTAGGCAGATCCTGTACGACAGGCTCAACCCAGAAGACATTGAAAGAAAAATCGATCTCAAGTCATCCGTATGAATGACCGTCCTCCAAATTAACTGAGCAACTTCGAAGGGTAAATTTTTAAAAATAAATTAGTTTCACTTATAAAAATGTCACTAATGATTGTAGCATAATTGATAGTTTCTTTCATCATTAATTAAAAACTGGTTCATCAATTAAAATTTTTAGTTTATCCTCGACTTCTGTGATTATTTGTCGTTGCTTTCGCTTCGGCCTTCTCGTTGCAATACCCAATTTTAATTTTATATCTTTGCTATTTTTGCTTTGGTTTTCTAATTCGTGTGCTTGATGCTACCCTTTTTTTTTAATGTTTTTTTAGCCGAGAGTCTTTCGAAAATAATTTTTCTGTCTTCTCGAAGGTAGAGAAATATCTGCGTATATACTATCTTCCCAAATCCTACTTGTCTGGTATTTCTGTAATTTAAAATTTTGGTTCGCCTTTAATAGATATTTAATTGGCAAGAATTCGAATTAATTGAAACTGAAATGAGAATATCGGAACCCATTAAAAAAATAAAAACAAAGAAACTCTTAAGAGTGGGTCCCAGGGATTTCACAGTTGGCACGTGGCGTCTCGTTGTGCACCCTTTAAGAAGGACATCATTCTTGCTATTTTTGTAAAGATTCTCTTTGACTCTTCCGCTTATAATTTGCAAGTAGGCCCCTATCTATTTCCGTCATTTTTCTCCTCTTTTTTTCTTTTCTTTTCCGTTAACACTTTTTCAAGTATAGAAATTATAATTATGGAGATTAAACAAGTATTGAAGTAAAGTAACTAATCAGATTAAAGAATTAATTGCACACGTTTAACATTGCTGTATTGCTAATCGATCCCTACATTTTGGATTACATTATATTTTCAGCTTATAAAAAAATGATAGTCCGATACACAAAATATTTTGCGCTCACACAGGATTTGGGGAAGGTCAAACCCAAACATTCCGCGCTCACGCAGAGATTCGGGGAAGGCCACGCCCAAAAGATGTGATACATATAATTTACCCTAATTCAAGTATTAATAACTATTTTTAAAGCTTGAACCCGTGACCTATAGATTATACAGAAATAACGTTACTGGTGCATCAAGACTCCTCTTCCCCCGTTATGTAAATAGATTTTTGCACATAACGTCCTAAATTTCCCGAACATATTTCCCGAGTTACTGTTCCACTAGTTGCACAATATTTCAAGTCTTATATTTTATAAACTTTCAAGTCTTACAATTTAAAACCATAAAGTTATAAAAATTTTATTTTACAAAGTTTGAGGAAGATTTGACGATAAAGTATAAGTATAAATATACAAGATTAGGGAGAAAAAAAAGCTCGTTAATCAGCTAAAAGACGATGGTTGCGAGGAGCAGATCTTACCACTTCCACTACAATAAATAAGTAGAAATTCTTTTAAATAAATAAAAAAGGTGTGCCTTTTTAAGCAAGCAAGTGAAACTCGTACTATCAAATATAAGAATGAATTTAACATAAAGGATTATTGCTTGCATTCACAGCAAATTGTCATTTCCACATGTTATGTAATATGTAGTTGAGAAGTTTCAACTTTAGCGGATAAAATTCAACCGGCGATCAAATTAATTTAAATGCTCATGCTCATTAATTAATACAAAATTTTCTAGAGAATAATTTTTAGCGGAATAACAATCACAAAAATTCAAAAGAATTTACATTTATCTTAGCATTATCTTAATTTACTCTCATATAATTAAGTTCTTTTAATTTATGTTTTTGATAGGGGCTCAACTTTTCAGAGAGCAAATCTGAGATGCTGATTAGAATAATAATTTAGTGAAAACAGCATTGCCTAATTTGATGGATGAGATTGATCCAATGAAAATTGAGAAGACTCATTTATTACTTTATTTTAACAACAATGAGAAAACTTGAAATTTGGAAAAATGGTTTTCCCCCAATGCCATAGTATATGGGGTCTCCTCGGGTTTACCGTCGGGCCGACCCACCTGGACCAATATGCACTTTTTTCGTTCCCATGGTCTTGAACCAAAACAAAAAAGTGAAATTAAATATTTAAAAGCACCTTTGTTTTGAATCAAACAAAAACACTTTCGCAAGTGTAGTTGTAATTTGGTTTGACCGAAGGCATTTTTCAAATAAAATAATGTTTATGATATCCTTTTCTAAAAATGATTTTGAGAATTTGGTTCGTGAGCAAAAAGAATTTTTCAGTAAAACTATAAATATTATCAAAATTGTTTAAATGTTCCATCGGACAGGTTATATTAAATTCAAGGTCAATTATATATGGTTTTATGCATATAACATTCTTCCCGTGGTGAAACTTAAATTTTCACTAATGAGAGTCAAAATATAAAAACTTAAAAACATGAAGAAGCCGATGAAATTCAATATACAATATATAAATATATTTATTAAATAGTTCACTTCCGGTCCTAAAAAGATCTATTTTCTCACTCACATCCCAAACTTAATGGTGTGTTAAGAAAATGAATGTGCCATCAAATTTAATCTCAAAAACTAATTCATGAAATAAGAATCAGACAGTAAAAAAATAATTAAATTAAAAAAATAAACTCAAACTTCAACTAATGTGGAACAATATTTGCCAGTATTGTTTTACTTTTTTCTGTTAAGATAGAAAAGTGACGTCAAATTCATCCAATGTTAACCAAATTAAGAACACACGATTTACACTATAAGGTTCATTGTTTAATTGGAAGAGTAACGTCGACATGATTCATCATATAATAAGATTAAAAATTTAAATTAAATTGGGTGCATGAACTGTATATCGTCAATAGTTTATAGTTATTCTACGTGCTGTGAATAATTTTTAAATAAATAGTAACTCGTAATTGAATATGAATACTTGGTATCGTACAATAAACACTTATGTCGCTAGAATTTATTTTTCATAATCCAAGTTGTTTGTTTCAACTTTAGGTGACTAATGATACAAGTCATTGGCTATTCCTTTATAAAGGCCTGGTTAAACGGCATGTGACATCACACGTGGTTTGTACTATTGAGAAAGAATTATTGCTAAAATAAAATAAAATAATATAGGGGTTAATAATATTATAAACAAAAGATAATATATAGGGGATTTGAACTTTATATTAAGCACACGCCTTCACTGGACGTACGGTTCATGCATCATTTTTCTTTGTCCTCATTCATTGAAAAAGCCACTTGCAAAAACAAAAGCTATTAAACTTATTTTTAAAATTTTCTTCTATAGTTTCTGAAAATGTAATAGAAACTTTCCATTTTTGGCCAAATTAGAAATAGACACTGCAATGAGTTATTCTTCTTAAAAATTTTATAATTATTCTAAACACTTTTTTCGGACACGACCTTGATAGGAAGGTACAGAAGTTGAGAATTAGGATAAGAATTTAGTAGGTAGTCGAGTATATTTTTTTCTATACCAGTAGTATTAATATTTTTCTATTCTTAACTTTCTATTACTACCTATTATTTCTTTCGTTTCGATAATCTTTTCATCTTTTCTTGTTGTTATTACTGCTTGTTGTTATTGTCCTTGAGCCGACGGTCTATCAGAAAAAGTCTCCTTATATTCACAAAATAAGCGTAAGGTCTGTGTACACACAATCTTTCTCAGGACAAAATATATACATATATATATACGGCTACTTAAATAACCTAAAAGAATATTTACCCTTTTTATAACAATATTTTGATGTGGTTATTTTATTTTTTCGCCCTAAGAAATTGGAAATGTAACGTAAAATAGTTTTAGGCTTTGAATGTGATCATGTTATCTAAAAGATTTAGAGATAAAGGATGATAAATAATGAGCACGTTTGGAATTATAAAAATTAAAGAACGTTTGTTTTCTCCAATATGAAGTATTTGTTCTCCTTGATAATGCTTCAAAAATAATTAAAATTAACCAAGAAGATCCATTATTTAGCTAGCACTTGAAAATTTAAGAAAGAAAATACAAGACTATTATTTTATACACTATCTCTAGTCTCTACTATTGCCAAATAAATTTAAAAAATAGTTGCAAAAAATTTACATGTAAGTAAATATGCAGATTTGTATGTATGATTAGTCTAAACATAGGTTTGGAGTTAGTTCATTTACGGGAAAGAAACAAAACAAAAGGCATCAACGTAGCGATCTCCTAAAATCAAAAGGGAAAGAAGAAAAAAAACATCTTTTAATAAAATTATAAAGACAAAATAAATAAATAAATAAAGTGTAACATGCTCAAGAGCATTATTGTCAAATATTGCTTTATTTCTCTTCTTTCTTGATCATTTTAAAGGCTTTTTGAGATGAAAAAGAGAGAAATATTACTTCTTTGTTAGAAAATAATTAGTACTCCCTTTATCTCTCTCTTTTCCGGTTATTTTAAAGAATCTTTTCGATATTCTCTTTTCTTTCTTTTTTTCTTCTAATTTTTAATTCCAGAGTCATATCCCAAAAGGAAAAGAAAAAAGATTAGAAAAGAAAAAGTCTTTGCATTTGGTACCAAACATTTGTCTTTACAAAAAAGAATCTTGGTTTTCAAAAACTCCAATAAAATAAATTGTATATTGGAAAATTTGAACCAATCCAAAATTAAATTTCCTCAAAAATTATAAGTCAAAAATGATTTCCAGAATTTCTAATTTACACAAAAAGAATATTCAGATCATATCTACAAGGTGACGAAACTTTGTGCGGTGAGACAAGTAGATATTTGATCAAGATAAGCATAGTCATGAAAATAAAAACAATAAAAATTATATTTTTATTTTTCTTTATTTCTAAAAAGATACTGGATATTAGTCAAAAGTAGACATAAATAAATAGAAACCAAATCCCATTCAAAGTTTCAAACTATAACTAAATCTGAGAATGTCTGAACAGAAAGCTACGAATCTAAAAAAATATTCAACTTGAAGTTTATCCTCAAACCCAAATCATTAAAAACAACAACAACAACAACCCAGTAAAATTACATTAATGGGGTCTGGGGAGAGTAGTATGTACGCAGACCTTACCCCTATCCCGAAGGAGTAGAGAGACTGTTTCCGAAAGACCCTCGGCTCCAAAAAAAAAAAAAAAAAAAAAAAAAAAAAAAAAAAAAAAAAAAAAAAGATGCAATACCATGAAATTCAGAAGAAAGATGCAAAGCAAAGGGAGGGGGAGATAAAGGGAAAGGAGACAAAAAAGAAAAAGGAAATTAAAAAATTAAAACAGCTGTGAACAAAATTATTCAAATTATTTATTTAACGGTTGCCATTTATTCCATGTGGAAGAAATCTAGCAAAAGGTAGAAATAAATAGCAGAGAAGTAACATGCAAACCATGACCTTAGTTTATCACAATTATCACCCTAAACTCTATTATTAATCCAAAAATTTATCAAGATCAACGGTCACGATTTGATCCTGTGATCCTCTCCTACTCATTGTTCTTATCTTTGTCTTCAACTTCCTTCTTTTTTCTGGATTCCGAAATGATTGGTCAATTTCAATTTATTTTTTTTAAACTAATAATATATGGTTAGTTTGTGAGTACTTTGATTAATTTTTCGAGTAAGCTTATTCATTTCTTGAGCACAAATTAAATACGAATGAGATAAAAAATGCTTTTGACGGGCTCAAGTATGAGAAGCTAAGGGGTACTTGAATAGAGGGTCGTCTCATATCAGAGAAGATCGGAAGTATGCCGCTTAAGATTTCTTTCGATTTTACGACTATTTCAGTCGAAGCTGTAGTTGGATAACAATAAAAATATTAATAATAATTTTTAGATAAGGTGGGTTGCTCTGATGGTAAGCATCATCCACTTCCAACCAAGAAGTTGTGAGTTCGAGTCACCCAAGAGCAAGGTTGAGAGTTCTTGAAGGGAAGGATGCCGATAGTCATTTGGAAACAGCCTCTCTACCCCAAGGTATGAGTAAGGTCTGCGTACACACTACCCTCCACAGACTCCACTAGTGGAATTATACTGCGTTGTTGTTATTGTAATAACAATTTTCTGACTTCTGTAGACGAAATATTCCGACTACTATTTTCTAGTAACGTACTTAACTTAAAAAATATTTAGAATAAAGAATGTATACGACCAAAATCGAGCTCGTCTGCGACATGGTAGATCAGGCTCGAAACGTGGCCATAAAAGGTTGAAGATCGATCCCAAGTCCCACCGGGTTAGAATCCGGGGGCAAAACGTCTGCATTCGAAGAGTATCGAAATCGTGATCCCGGACTCGGTCCTAGCTTCGAACGAGTTCGAAGAAACATTGTTAGCATAGCCAACAGAAGACCGAAATATCCGTAACCGGTCGGATATTACGGCGGGAATCACAACACGTATCGATAAGGGATCATTAATCAGTAAATCAAGAGATTTATTTACCGTTTATAGAATTATACCTAAAGTAGGACTCCTCTACTGTATAAAGGGGGTGTGATAGTACATAAAACACATGTGAGCACGCACTAAAAAGCAATATATTATTATTTTTCTCTTTAAGCTCTTATTTATCTGTATCTCAAGATCGATCGAAGTACATCCGGTTCGTGGGTGACTGGTCTTCCAAGACTGAAATTTTCCCATTCGTGTGGTTTGAATTTAATTTATCGTTATTCATTTCAATTGCAACTCAATTTATTATTTTGTATCAAGTTAATCCGTATATCGTTAAACCACTTACAAATTCAATTATTATCTGATTTTGAGGGTAAACAAAAAACTTATAATACTACAACGCCATATTCTCGGAAAATTGAGAACAAGTTATCAAGGTAAATCATATTCTCTCCTCTCTCTATTTTCCTCTTAATTATTCGGTTCAAAATTTTCTTGTTTGACTAATAGTATAAGTTTTTACAACAAAAAGTCTACTATGGAAGATTTTAGCTCTCTTTAACAAAGAGAACTCTCAGAGGGTGAATTAGAAATGATCATTATTGTCGGAAATTAAAAATAGATAAATAAATAATTGTTATTTAAATCATAAAATGGAGAAAGTATTAAATAATTATAGTTGTATAGAGTAATTAATAACTTTACGGCCCTAAACTCGTGCACTGTGATCACACTGGCTTTTGACCATTGACCAGGCACGTGCGCGGTATCTTTTGACTCAAATATCTCGATGATTTCGGTAGGAGACACGCACGTGCACTTTCTGCCTCTTGGAAAAACTAATTAATATATTATATTTAAATTAAGACCCTTTACTTTAGGTACTTAGTACATATTCTAACTTTTGTTATTATTTGGCTTATATTATACAGTATGTTTTTATTATTTACTTATATTATAATTAATTAACTTGGATTGGATCCTCTGTCATCTTTCAGACACTTGGTAGACAACACAGAATTTGGACTCATCATATTATTACTGGCCCCACTTTGTAAAGGACATGGAATTTCAGAGATTTTCTAGTATAATATAACTAATCTTGAATTACGTTTTAATTATTGAGGATGATATGGAATTGTAACGCAATTGTTCATTTAATAATAATAATAACATTTTACAATAAAGAATATTATGATAGTATTAAGAATTTAAATAGCTTTGTTTCAAAATTAGTTGCCCTTTAATTTTTGCTAATTAGTTACCCTATTGATGAAGCTTTTACGTCTCCTTTTGAAAATGCTACTACATTTTGTTTTTCGGGGGGTTGGGAGGGGTGGTGGTGGTGGTAATTCTACTACTACTACTACAACATTCTCCTCGGAGGAACTTAACATTTAAGTAAATGTGCACATTCAAATTTCATAGCACCATCAATGACGAACTTATAATCTAGAGGTTTTGGTTTTTGAAATGCTTATTTTGCGTATCCGACATGGCATGAATCATCAAGCCTGCACTCATGAATAGTAATGCTTTTAAAAGAATGTGTGATTCATTAAGTGAAAGATGCTAACGTTGTGGATTCGACCCCGAAATATTGAACTCTACTGAAGATCATGGTTGATTCTTCCTCCCGAAATCATACTTCTTATAAACCATCGGGAGTCGTTTGGTACAAAGGCGGGATAAATAAGAATATCTCATCAGGATATCTTAATTGATGAGATATCCGATAGGATTAACTATCATACTTTCTATATGGGACAACTAATTCTACTATTTTAGTGTAAAACAACACCTCAATAATTTACTCGATTTTATCTAATGAAAGTGAGTTAATAGATTTTTTTCTTCCTATACAATATTTGAAACTTATTTATCAAAATTGTCCTAATTTTGTGTATTACCCGCCCTAAACAAGGATTACTTAAAAATTATATACATTCCATTATTAGAGCCTTAAATTAGGAATTTAGTTACATCCTTTTTTTTTTCTCTGCTCTCCTCTTTCCCTACTCTCTCTCTCTCTCTCTCTCTCTCTATATATATATATATATATATATATATATATATTAGGGGATTTAGTTATACTATTTTTTTTTTTACTAAAGTGAACTTAGCCAATTACAGGCAAGCACGATTCGTTTCAAAACAAGTAACACTTGGATTTAAATCAATTTTCTTTCAAAGCTGTTACTTAATTAGTTTCGGCCACGTAAAAAAATTTAAATTCTAATAATTCCTCTTGCCCTATGTTGTACGTAAAAGTTTCTAACTTTTGATAAGAAAGAAAAGTTCCCTTTTCCCTATGTTGTTTTATAGATGCGTTTTAAAGATAATTTCAACTGGTTTTCCATACTTTCTGTAAGCTCTTTAGACTGTTTTCGAGCAGATTTTGCAGTTGATAGGTGGTTTTGGGCTTGTTTTTAGATGTAAAAATGTGTGATTTATCGACTATTTTGTTGGGTTTAAAAGTGGTTTAAGTGGCTGATTTTTGTGGCTGAACACGTGAGTCGAAATTAAGTAAAATGTTCAATGCCTCTACCCATGTCGATGTAGCATTAACAACAGCATCAATAGAAACTCGACAGTGATAAATTTGTACGGTACAACAACATATAAATTAAAAATAAATTTTCGTACAAATTTGATACATTTGACTAATGATATAGTTCTGATTGATGAGACGCGAGGTAGTGTTAACGAGAGGTTGGAGGTTTGGAGACGGACCCTTGAGTCTAAAGGATTCAAGCTGAGCAGGACTAAGACTAAATACGTAGAGTTCAAGTTCAGCAGTGTGCCGGGTGAAGCGGACATGGACGTAAGGCTTGACTCTCAAGTCATCCCAAAGAAAGGGAGCTTCAAGTACCTGGGGTCGATTATTCAGGGGGATGGAGATATTGAAGAGGATGTTACGCACCGTATAGGAGTGAGGTGGATGAAATAGAGGCTAGCGTCTGGTGTCCTGTCTGACAGGAAGGTGCCTCCTGAACTTAAAGGAATGTTCTATAGAGCGGTAGTTAGGCCGGCCATGATGTATGGGGCAGAGTGTTGGCCAGTCAAAAATTTCTCATACCCAGAAGATGAAAGTTGCAGAGATGAGGACGATGAGTTGGATGTGCGGACGCACTAAGCTAGATAAGATTAGGAATGAAGATATTCGGGTGAAGGTGGGCGTGGCTCCCATGGAAGACAAGATGCGGGAAGCTAGGCTTAGATGGTTCGGGCACATGAGGAGGAAAAGCCTGGATGCACCAGTAAGGAGGTGTGAACGGCTGGCCTTGACATGTATGAGAAGAGGTAGATGGCGACCTAAGAAATATTAGGGAGAGGTGATCAGGCAGGACATAATGTGGACGCAGATTTTCGAGGACATGGCCCTTGACAGAAAGTTATTGAGGTTGAGCATTAGTGTTGTAGGTTAGGAGATAAGAGGCTAGTATGTTAGTGTTTTGTTTTAGGCTGCTAGTGGCTCCAGTTGTGTTCTTAATACTTCATTAGGGTCGTAAGTTAGGCTGTAGTATGTTTAGTGGCCCTTTGTGTACATATTATTCCCTTTGCGTCTATAGTACTGTGCCTTTGTTACTGCTTAGTGTTACTACTTTACTCGTTTTTTTCTGGTTATTGTGTTGTTGGTGTTATCTTTCTGGATTCCGTTGCTGTTACTGATACACTGTCTCTTTCCTTCTTGTGCCGAGGATCTACCGGAAACAACCTCTCTGCTCCTCCGGAGTAGGGATAAGGTCTACGTACACACTACCCTCCCCAAACCCCACTTGTGGGATCTCACTGGGGTGTTGTTGTTGTACAAATTTGATACATCTACAATAATATATAAACTAAAAATAAATTTTATACAACTAATTATATAGTATACAATATATTTATAACTTATCTACAACTTTCATACATTATCTTTATCCAGTTAAATACATCTACAACATCATACAACTTAAATACAAGTTTCATACAATTTTTTTATAATATGCCTTTTGTATATGATTTGTATATATTTTGTATGTGGTGTGTTCTTCTTCCTCTCTAAAATTTCAATCAAAACTTCCTATCTCAATATAATTTCTATACATATCAATAACTTTATGTAAAAAGATAGTATTTATAACTTAAATATAAATTTCTTACAACGATTCATACATTATATAGCTATTTTTCAACTTTCATACAACATTCAAATAAAAAAAATATAACTACAACATAGTACAATTTAAATACAATTTACATACAACTATAATACAACTTTAATACAGTTTCGTAAGTATATTGTATGTCATGTGTTCTTCTTCTTATTCGATTTTCAATCTGAAATTCGGCCAAAATCAAGTCTAATCTTCACCAAATACCCTCAAAATTGAGATATAAACTTCAAAAAATATTCTCAATTGTTTGCAATAACACTCAATCCAAATAAATAATAATTTTTGAAAACCCAAATTCGAATTCAAAGCATCGAAACTTTTTAATGGCTGTCAATGGTGGACAATCAAATACCTTCAAAATTTATTAATTGACAATTTTAATTCGAACATCAACTGTGCAACATGAAAGGAAATTGCTAAGTTAAAAACTATATAGTAAAATGATCGAAATTCATTGATAAATTCCATTAAAACTCTATACAACAAGAAAATATAAAAAAATAGAGAACATCTAAGGAAGAAAATTGGGGGAAACAATAGAGAAGGAGAGATAGAGAGGGGGATGGGGGCAGGTATTATGGAAAAATAACTGATATTCCTTATTCAATTCCTAATATAAAGGGATACTGATTTAAAATATTTTTATATATAATTGATAAATTGTATATAACCATGTAATTAAATTAAAATTTGATTAGGAAAAATAATAAAATTTCATATGTAGTATAGGAAGGTAAAAATCTTTTTATCATTATCATGTTAGTGAGACAGTCACTAATTACGTTCGCATTACCAAGCCTAATTGGAGTCTTCAAGGAAACGCCACAGAAACCCATGCCTCAGTATTTCATGGGCCTCCATTTGGTTTTGTTGGGTATGTAGCAAATGACAAATCACTATGGCAACAAAAGTATGGGCCTCTAATTTCTTGGTTCATGTACATGTTTTCTAATTTTAGATATTTGGAAAACCTTTGCTTGTTGATGTTCTTAATTTTGTCAAGATCAGAGTTAATACGTAAATGTTGCATATTAATATTGTTCTCTAAGTATAGAATATGCAATGTATGGTGTTTGTTTTATTTCCTTTTGGGAAAATTTTGCGACATATCGAACATTTACACTGTAATTATCATTCGTAGCTATACTTTTAGCAAATTTACCATTCATAGCTATATTTGAATTTTATAGCAAATCCATGAAATAAGAGATGAATTATTTTGAACTGAAACAAGAGAGCAACAAGCTCTCATAGCTCAGTTTGTTAGAGCGTCTGCTTAGCTAGCGAATGTCTTGAGTTCGAATCTCAATAAGAACATCTTACATGTATTTCGCCTTAGTTGTATTTGTTGCGCTAACAAATACAGTCAATACAGGTTGTATGCTTTGTATATACTCCTGTATATAGTTGATATAAGTTGTATCCTTTGTATACACTCTAGAATTTCGCCTTGATGACAGTTGATACATATTCTATTCGTTGTACGAATGAATACAATTGCGCGAACGAATGCTATTGACATATGTTGTATTCATTGCGCATTTGAATATAAGTGTACAAGTTAGTAACAATTGAGAAGTAGTTACAAATGATAATTAGGCAAATTATAGTTATTAGACTCCCCAATAGTAAGTAGAGTTATAAGTTGTTGTAGTCAAATGCGGACCTATGGATTCAGCAGAGGGGTCATCAGACCCCATTAACGTCGGCAATCTTTTTGAATATATGTGTATATATATTGAAAGTGATCATATATTCTTCTTGGAACTCTTAAGATTAAAAGTCCGAATGAGATATTGGTTGAGCAATTTGCTCATGTGCCCCCACCACGTTCAAATTATGGGTCCGCCTCCGATTATAGTTACTGCTTAGAAATATTTCTTTAGTGTCGACAGTATGTATCCCTTTTGGTCAATTAATTGTTTTATTAGTTTATATGATATGTTTACTTTCGGGAAAAGATACGGCAGTAAAAACAGTGTACATGAGTCGTTATTTATGAAACAATTTAATGTGATGAATCTTTTCTTGTATTATCTATAATTCTGTAGGAGTAGTAGAAAATTGAACACACTATAATATCGCGCACTAGTGCGATAATTGCCTAAACATTAGATCTTAATTTAGCAATTAATTAGGTTACAATTTCTTAAAGAAGAAAGGTAACGCAAAATGACACACCTTTGCTTCTAGTTGCATAAATTTGTCGAATATAATTTTCAGCAAATAACAATAAATGAACCCGAGTATGCTACAAAAGATGGAAAATTGTATATTAGTTTGTCAAATATTAAATTCTTAACGTGGCAATCGATTAAAGATACAGTTTAAAGAAGGAAGTAAAAAGGTAAACACAAAAAGATAAATTTTGTGTAAACAACGGGAAGTTGCCGAATATATTTTTCAGCAAATAACAATAAATGCAGCTGAATATGATGCCAAATTGGCAAAACAATTAATGTTAGGTGGAGGTGCGGGGAATCGAACCCCGTGCCTCTCGCATGCGAAGCGAGCGCTCTACCATATGAGCTACACCCCCTCATTGTTTTTTACAAACTAATTTCTCAATATGTTTGCTTATTACTCATGATTGGCTCTTAATAACAATATACATATTGGGTCAAAAGAGGTTTTCTCTACCCCTTCTTTTCTTACCTTTCAAGGATTAGTCTAGCACTCATTCCTTCCACTTTATTTGACTTATCAAGAGTCAAACTATGACGAGAGTCAAACTTCCTTCTAGGTTCAAAATACGAGGAAATATGTATTCTTTCCGTTTTAATTTAGATGATACATTTCGCTTATTGAGAGTCAAACTTTGACCAATATTTTAAAATATATTATTTTTTATCATATTGACATGAGAAAACTTATAACTTATAATACTTTTTGTATAATTATTGAATATCTAAAATTTAATTTTAAAATATTGAGTTTTCAAATTTTAGGTAAATATATTCTCGATAAACGAAATGTGTCATCTATATTGAAACAAAGGGAGTACTAATTTTGGGCGTGAATCTGAACAACTTCTTCAATTTTGTATTTGAAAACTACTCCTATAAAAGGTATTAAAAATAGTGAAAAAGTATTTTAAGAAAAATGTGATAAAAAAAAACTACTTTGACTCCATAGATAGTAAATGTGTCAAAGAAAGTAGAACGAAAGGAGTATAATTTGAATGTCAATAATCCGTTCATCTTGATTGAGTTTGTTGAGTGATGTGGTTAATATAAATAGGACATCTATTGATAACAAGTATTCGCCTTAATCTATTTTTAACAAGGTTTATGAGAAGCTCCATAATTTTTGTATCACATGTAAATCTGTGATTAAAAGGAAAATTATATCGATACAAATTTACAAACAGATAACGGTAGGTTCGTCTATTATGATCATTGATAAGTTAACACAAACAAAAAAGTATACTATGATCATTGATAAGCTAACACAAACAAAAAAGTATACTTTTGTTGCGTATCCGTCTTAAAAGTAAATAAGAGGTAGACACTTTAAAATCAAAGTTTTATCGAAATTTATTTTAAATTTGAATAGCGATTCACTTACAAATAAAATTAGTATCTCTTACTTTTGTTACGTTTTTGTCTTAAAAGTAAACATGAAATATACATTTTAAAAACAAAATATTATCGGAATCTACTATAAATTTGAATAGCAATTCACTTACCAATATCTTTTACCTTTGCCGCGTTTCTGTCTTAAAAAAAAAGGAGATATATATTTTAAAATTAAAATTTTATCGGAATCTACTATAAATTTGATTAAAGATTCACTTACAGATTAAAACAATGTCTCTTACCTTTGTAGCGTGTCTGTCTTAATATAAAATTGTAAATATACACTTTAAAATAAAATGTTATCGGAATCTACTATAAAATTTAATAACGACACTTACAGATAAGACCAATATTTCTTATCTTTATTGCGTTTCTGTCTTAAAAGTAAACTGAAAATATACATTTTAAAATAAAATTTTATAGGAATCTACCATAAATTTGAATACCGAAACTTACAGATAAGACCAGTATCTCTTACTTTTGTTGCGTTTCTGTCTTAAAAGTGAATGCGAAAAATACTTTAAAATCAAAATTTTATCGGAATCTACTCTAAATTTGAATAGCGATTCACTTAGAGATATGACTAGTATCTCTTATCTTTATCGCTTTTCTGTCTTAAAAGTAAACGAAAAATATACACTTTAAAATCAAAATTTTATTGGAATCTACTATAAATGTGAATAACGATTCACTTACAGATAAAATCAGTATCTCTTATTGCATTTCTGTCTTAAAAGTAAACAGAAAATATACACGTTAAAATCAAAATTTTATCGGAATCTACTATAAATTTGATTAAAGATTCACTTACAGATTAAAACAATGTCTCTTACCTTTGTAGCGTGTCTGTCTTAAAATAAAATTGTAAATATACACTTTAAAATCAAAATTTTATCGGAATCTACTATAAATTTGATTAAAGATTCACTTACAGATTAAAACAATGTCTCTTACCTTTGTAGCGTGTCTGTCTTAAAATAAAATTGTAAATATACACTTTAAAATAAAATATTATCGGAATCTACTATAAAATTTAATAACGACACTTACAGATAAGACCAGTATTTCTTACCTTTATTGCGTTTCTGTCTTAAAAGTAAACTGAAGATATACATTTAAAATAAAATTTTATAGGAATCTACCATAAATTTGAATAACGACACTTACAGATAAGACCAATATCTCTTACTTTTGTTGCATTTCTGTCTTAAAAGTGAATGAGAAAAGCACTTTAAAATCAAAATTTTATCGGAATCTACTCTAAATTTGAATAGCGATTCACTTACAGATAGGACTAGTATCTCTTATCTTTGTCGCTTTTCTGTTTTAAAAGTAAACGAAAAATATACACTTTAAAATCAAAATTTTATGGGAATTTACTATAAATGTGAATAAGGATTCACTTACAGATAAAATCAGTATCTCTTACCTTTGTTGCATTTCTGTCTTAAAAGTAAACGGAAAATATATCTTTTAAAATCAAAATTTTATCGGAATCTATTATAAACTTGAATAACGATTCACTTACAGATAAGACAAGTATCTCTTACCTTTGTTGCGTTTCTCTCTTAAAAGCAAACAGGAAATATATATTTTAAAATCAAAACTTTATCGAAATCTACTATATTTGAATAACGATTCACTTACAGATAAAACCAGTATCTCTTACCTTTATTGTGTTTCTGTCTTAAAAATAAAGTGAAAATATATACTTTAAAATCAAAATTTTATTGAAATCTACTATAAATTTGAATAACGATTCACTTATAGATAAGACCGGTATCTCTTACCTTTGTTGCGTTTCTCTCTTAAAAGTAAACATGAAATATATACTTTAAAATTAAAATTTTATCAGAATCTACTATAAATTTGAATAACGATTCACTTACAGATAAGATCAGTATCCATTACGTAATTTTATCGTATCCTAAAAGTTGTTTCACCATGAAATAAAATTAGTTAGCGGTTAGCGCTGATTTTTCTTTCATATATATTGCATTTTCTCAAAGAGAGGCTTATTAGTTAGTTTTATATATTGCCTAAAAGCTACACAAATATTAAGAAAATATTAACTAACTTAATCCTTCATAACATTCACGGCGTAGTTAAATAAGAAAATCTCTAGAATATTTACGCGTTAGTTTTTTATCATTCAATCCATAACAAAATAAATATTCGCGTATGAAGTTACATCAACTGTCTTAGTGATAGACTTTGTTCTTCTATTTTCTCCGCTTACACTCTTATACTTTAGAGCTACATAAGAAAAGCTGCAATTATGATGTGTTAATTTTCTTATCGTTCAATTAATCCGTAAAATTTTTAATGGAATCTGTGTACGACATTACATCAACTGTCTAAGTTAAGAACTTCGTTCTTTTTTTTTTTTTTTTTTTTTTTTTTTTTTTTCCACTTACAATCGTACACTTCAGCAGGATCTAACGAGGCTTGGGTACAAAACTTTCCATATATAGAAAATGTGTCCAACAAAGTAGAATGAAATGAGTATGATTTAAGAGTGCCAAATAATCTGTTCATCTTGATTGAGTTAGGTGAGTGACGTGGTTAATATAAAGCAGGACATTCATTAATAACTTGAAGTGCAAGTTCAGTGACGTGATAGGGGAAGCGGACAGTGACGTGAGGCTTGATTCACAAGTCATCCCCAAGAAAGGGAGTTTTAAGTATCTTAGGTCAATTATCCAGGGAAACAAGGAGATCGACGAGTATGTCACACATCGTATAGGGGCGGGATGGATGAAATGGAGGTTAGCATCTGGCGTCTTGTGTGACAAAAAGGTGCCAACGGAACTTAAAGGCAAGTTTTAAAAAGTGGTGGTTAGACCGGCCATGTTGTATGGGGCAGAGTGTTGGCTAGTCAAGAATTCTCATATCCAGAAGAGGAAAGTAACAGAAATGAAGATGTTGAGGTGGATGTCCAGGCATACTAGGTTGGATAAGATTAGAAATGAAGATATTCAGGCTAAGGTTGGGGTGGCGCCCATGGATGATAAAATGCGAAAAGCGAGGATTAGAAGGTTTGGGCACGTGCGGAGGAGAAACCTTGATGCCCCGGTTAGGAGGTGCGAGCGGTTGACCTTGTCAGGTATGAGAAGAGGTAGAGAATGACCTGAGAAATATTATGGAGAGGTGATCGGACAGGACATGAAGCGACTCTAGCTCACCGAGGGCATGACCTTAGATAGGAAGGTTTAGAGGGTAAGCATTATTGTCGTACGTTAGTAGGTAGTTGAGCATTTTTCTTCCCTGTTGAGGGTGTTAGGCTAGTTTGTAGTGTCTTGCCTTAGTTTATTAGTGGTACTTATTGTGTTCGTACTATTTTTCTGCTCCGGTTTCCTAGTACCTTTTTATTATTTTGATTATTGATATTGCCTTACGTACAACTCACGACTGACCTTGAACTGGCCAAAAAACTTTCTATTTGAACGGAATTCCACAATTGTAGAAGCATTTATTTTTCTGATTCTTAGGTTGCTGGCACTGTCTTCCTGACGTATGTTGTTGTTACTGTTTCACTGCCTCTTTTTCATCTCCTTGTATCGAGATATTTTTAGAAACAACCTCTCTTCCCCCGGGTAGGGGTAAGGTCTGTGCACGGAAAATATACACTTTAAAATAAAAATTTATCGACATCTACTATAAATTTGAATAGCGATTCACTTACAGATAAGACCAATATCTCTTACCTTTGTTAAGTTTATGTCTTAAAAGTAAACATGAAATTGTAACGACTCGACTTGTCATTTTAAGAATTAACGCCCCGTTCATTGACTAAGATCGCGAGAAGCTTCGTAATATGTATTATGACCCACGTGTGTGGTCGAGTTTGATTTTCGAAAGATTCACAATTAAACTGAGAGAACAATTCTCATTTTTCAAGTTTAAATGAAAAGAGTTGACCGAAGTTTGACTTTTGAGCAAACAACTCCGGAATGGAATTTTGATGATTCTAATAACTTCGTATGGTGATTTTGGACTTAGGAGTGTGCCCGAAAAATTATTTGGAAGCCCGTAGTTAAATTAGGCTTGAAATGGCAAAAATATAAAGTTTAAGTTAAAAGTTTGACCGGAGAGTTGACTTTTTAATATCGGGGTCGAAATTCAGTTATGGAAATTTTCATAGGTCCGTTATATCATTTATGACTTGTGTGCAAAATTTGAGGTCAATCAGACTTGATTTGATAAGTTTCGGCGTCGAATGTAGAAGTTGAAATTTCTTAGTTTCATTAAGCTTGAATTAGGGCATGATCCGTGGTTTTAGCGTTGTTTGATGTGATTTGAGGCTTCGACTAAGTTCGTATGATGTTTTAGGACTTGTTGGTATATTTGGTTGAGGTCCCGAGGGGCTCGGGTGAGTTTCAGACCATTTCTAGGCCATTTTAAATTGCTGGTTTTTGTCCACAGAGATGTGCATCGCGATCACGAACATTAGGTCACGTTCGCGAAGAGTAAACAACACTTTGGGGCCTTGTGAATCGCAATCGCGGAAGCTATTTCGCGATCGCGTAGAACAAACCTCTGCTCTACTAACCCAACTTTGAAAGCTTATATCTCACAATCTATAAGGAATTTGGAAATGATCCAAAAATAAACGTTGTAGCCTTTGTGTCTAGTTTTCAGAAAGGTAAATCATTTGCCATTTGCAGTTGTGTACAAAAAGTTATGGTAGATAAACTACAGGCTATCTGGGAAGAGTTTGGAAATTCTGTTACATAGGGCTGACTTTGGAAGCTTATATCTAGCAATATATAAGGAATTAGGAGATGATCAACAAATGAAAGTTATAGTCCTTGGTATCTAATTTTCAGAAAGTTAAACCATTTACAATTTGGAGTTTCGTACAAAACGTTATGACCATTATGTTAGAGGTTGTTTGGAAGAGCTGGGCACTTATTCTTAGCGATCGCGAAAGGCAAATTTTGGGCTGAGAAAAGTTGTGCTTCGCGACCGCGAAGCATATTTCACGATCACGAAGAGTAAATACATGGGTAGTAGCTATATTTCGAGGTTTCAGCCATTTTTAACATATTTGGAGCTATGGAGCTCTAATTGAAGCGACTTTTGAGGCAATTTTCACCATATGGATTGTGGTAAGTGTTCTATATCCGAAAGTGATTATACTTCATGATTCTATGGTTATATTCATCATTTATTTTGGATTTAAATGGAGGAAATCACGATTTTTGCAAAACTTTTCAAGAATGAAAATTTTAGATTTGGAGGTCGAGTTGTTATCGGAATTTGGTAAAATTGGTATGGGTAGACTCGTAATTGAATGAGTTATCGGATATTGTGAGTTTCATCAGATTTCGAGACGTGATCCCCATGAGCAATGTTTGAGTTAAATTTTAGATTTTGTTGGAAAATTAGTATTTTCATATGGAATTAATTACTATAATTAATATTGACTGAATTGAATTAATTTGAATAGATTTGAGCTGTCCGGAGGATTTATTCAAGCAAGCCAGCTATTTTGGAATATCGACATAACTTCAAAAATGTAAGTATCTTGCCTAACCTTGAGTGGGGGAAATTACCCCTTAGGCATTGAGTCTTATGTGGAAATTATGTAATTGAAACCATGTACGCGAGGTGACGAGTACGTACTTGGTTTATATGTGCAAATTATATTGGTTGAAATTCGTAGACGCCCTTATGTATTAAATTGAAAAATTATTGGAACATAGTAAATCCTTTATTTGTCATGCATAAATCCTTGTTTGTTTAATTTATTTTTGTATGATAATTTGCTGTGATTGCCACTTTGATTTTTATGTGAATCTCGTGTTTTTGTTGAGTTGATATTTCTTAGAGATAATTTCATTATGGATTATTCATTTGAAAATAATTTATCATGTAAGTTTAAAAGGAGGCATTAATCTATTTGCCAAAAATTTGGATTAAAGAAGGCGCTGCTACTTGACGAATTACTTTCTAGTTCATGTTGTTGAAATTGGTATTGAGTTATAAAGGCCGTAAATCATACTGAGACAAAGTGTTAAATTGTGAAATATTATTTTGTTGAGTTATTCACTCCCGAATATTTTGTTTAGATTATATGCATATTATGGTCGAGCCATGGGCTCCTTATTGTGAAAAATAATGTATTGTTGATTCTTGCAGAAAGTTGTAATATTTAAGCACTTGATGTACAATTTTTGATATGTTGTAATATTTGAGAATTTAATGTGCAATTTGTGATATGTTGTAATATTTGAGCACTTGAGGTGCAATTTGTGATATGTTGTAATATTTGAGCACTTGAGGAGCAATTTGTGATATGTTTTGATATTTGAGCACTTGATGTGCAATTTATAATATGATGTGATATTTGAGCAGTTGAGGTGCGAATTGTAATATATTGTGATATTGATACGCATGCGGTGGTACAAGGTCTGGGTGTTGCAATGCATGTGGTGAGATAAGGAGGGCTTGATACGCGTGGCTAGTAGGGGAACTACTAGAAGTCATGCAGTGTGATAAGGGTGGCTAAAACGCAGGATGCTATTTCGGAAAAAAAATAATTTTTAAAACTAAATGTGAAGGCTCCCGCGGTGATATAAGAAGGATTGTGAATTTATTTATGATTTGGGACTACGAGGCGCTACTTCGGGAGTGCCCTTTGTTGATATTTCTCTATAGTTGCACTTTCCTTTTGTTATTTTGTTTTTTCGAAATTTGTAAATTCTTTGTTCTCCGTGATGTATTATTTGACTTAATATTAAGTGCTTTGTATTTCTTATTATATTGTGTTGGCTTTGGCTTTTTCGTACGAGACTCTGAGGATTTATGTCACGACCCAAAATTTGCCACCGACGGGACCGTGATGGCACCTAACATTTCACTTGTTAGGCAAGCTAACGTTAGAAAATCGTTAAACCAATTCCTTATTTCCATTCAGTAAATAACAATAATTAACTAAGATGAAATATAATAAGTGCGGAATATCATAAAACTGTATTAATTACTACCACTTGGATCTGGAGTCACAATTTACGAGTATTCTAGAATTTATTACAAGTAATAGTCTGAGAGAAATACAACTGTCTGAATAAAATAAAACAGTCGGACATAAAAGATAGATGGGGACTTCAAGGTTTGTGAACGTCGACAGATCTACCTTGAGTCTTCGGACAACGGACCAATAGCAAATCTCGATCAACCTGAGCCGGTATCAAAATCTGCACAGAAAGTGCAGAGTACAACATCAGTACAACCGACCCCATGCACTGGTAAGTGTTGAGTCTAACCTCGACGAAGTAGTGACGGGGCTAGGACAAGACACCCACATATAACCTAAACAATATAATCCTGCTAGTGGCAACAACAGTGAATAAAGAAATAACATAGAAATAATGGGAATGGGACATACAATGGGGGAATACAACATAAAGAGTGAGAATAATGAATAGGCAGAATTAAACCGAATATCCTTAAACGAATTGAACAATTAAAACAGCAAGGAAAACTACACGACATCACCATTCGTGCATTAAACCTCTCATAATATACACAACATCACCCTTCGTGCTTTAAACCTCTCATAATATACACGACATCACCCTTCGTGCTTTACACCCTTCCTCACAATATAATTAATGCATGCACGACATCACCCATCGTACTTTACACTTTTCCTCACAATATAATTAATGCATGCACGACATCACCCTTCGTGCTTTACACTCCTCCTCACCAATCACAAAATCAATAACAACGGATAGATAAGAGTATCACAAAGAAACCAGTATTTTACCCATAATCAATAGCACAATGTAATCTCAACCTTGAATCAATATTTCAAAGTTACCAAATTTCAGTGAAACCAGATATGTCTCACCCAACATTTCAAATAACCCGCTAAGCATGGATAGTAGAATTTAAGGCTACAAAATAGACAAGAATAGAATTTCACTCGCATGCTATGACTCGACAACGATGCATAGATGATCGCCACCTCACCTATACATCGTATCTAACAACCAAACACGTAGCAAATGAACCCATAATACCTATTCCCTCAAGCCAAAGTTAGACACGACACTTACCTCGCTCCGAAGGCCACTAAATTCTCAATCACGGCTTTTCCTTTGGGATTCACCTCCAAACCACTCGTATCTATTCAAAAATGACTCAATAATATCAAACATTGCTAAAGGAATCAACTTTAATGAATAATTACAGATTTTCCAAATTTTCCTCCAAAAAGTCAAAAATCGACCCCGAGCCCGCTTGGTCAAAACTCGAGGTTCGGACCAAAATCCATTTACCCATTCACCCCCAAGCCCGAATATGTAATTGGTTTTGGAATCCGACCTCAAATCGAGGTCTAAATACCCAAATTTTCGAAATTCCTAGTTTCTGCCCTAACCCCTAATTCAATCATGAAAACTCTAGATTTTAGGTTGAATTATTGTAAAATGAAGTAAAAGATTGAAAGAAACGAGTTAAGGAATACTTACCTATGATTTGGGGAAGAAAATGTCTATGAAAAATCGCCCTAGGCCTTCTATACTTTTGAAATAAGAAGAAAAATGGCTGGAGTCCGAATTAAATGAACTCATTGCCCATCGACCTTCGCACCTGCAATGCTTTGGTCGCACCTGCGCATCCACACGTGCGGACAGGATGTGCGCTTCTGCGGAAAAGGACTGGGCCAACTGGGACCGCACCTGCAAAAAGGGTTCCGCTTCTACAGTCCCGCTCCTGTGGAGAGAAGTCCGCATCTGCGGAAAAATGAAGTCCAGGCCTGGGTCGCACCTGCGGGGCTATCGCTCGCACCTGCGACCAAAGGCTCGCAAGTGCGGGCACACCAGAGATGGTGCACCAGCAGCCTTGTTGAGGTTTGAGCTCAACTCGCGCATCGCCCGAATGGCACCCGAGCCCTCGGGGCTCCAAACCAAATATGTACGCAAGTCTAAAAATATCATACAGACTTGCTCGCGCGATCAAATCGCCAAAATAACACCTAGAACTATGAATTTAGCACCAAATCAAATGAAATTCTCAAGAACACTTTAAAATTTATATTTTCTCAGCTGGACGTCCGAATCACGTCAAATCAACTCCGTTTCTCTCCAAATTTCACAGACAGGTCTTAAATATCATAATGAGCCTGTACTGGATACAGAACCAAAATACGGACCCGATACTAACAATGCCAAATATCAATCATTTTAAAAAAATAAATAATTTTCAAACTTTTAATTTTCATCAAAAATTCATAACTCAAGTTAGGGACCTCCGAATTCGATTCCGGGCAGACGCCCAGGTCCCATAATTTGATACGGACCTAATGAGACCGTCAAAGCACGGATCCAGCTCCGTTTACCAAAAATGTTGACCGAAGTCAACTAAAATCAACTTTTAAGGCAAAAATTCTTATTTTCATTAGTTTTCAACATAAAAAGCTTTCCGAAAAACCTGTCCGAACTGCGTACGCAAATCGAGAAGGGTAGAAATGAGATTTTAAGGCTTAAGAGTGCAGATTCGAGTTCTAAAACATAAGATCACCTTTTGGGTCATCATATGCTCCACCTCTATAACAACCGTTCGTCCTCGAACGGACAAAGAAAAGTATCTGGGCTGGTGAAAAGTTTGGGATATCTACTCCGCATATTGGACTCGGACTCCCAAGTAGCTGCCTCAATAGGCTGACCTTTCCACTGCACTCGAACGGAAGGGTAACTCTTAGATCTCAACTGGCGAACTTGCCGGGTTAAAATTGCCACCGGCTCCTCCTCATAAGTCAAATCCTTGTCCAACTGGACAGAGCTGAAATCTAACACATGAGAAGGATCGACGTGATACTTTCGAAGTATGGACACATGGAATGCCGGATGAACAACTGCTATATTAGGTGGCAACGCAAGCCTCTAAGCCACCTCTCTCACTCTATCAAGAATCTAAAAAGGTCCGATATACCTAGGGATCAACTTGCCTTTCTTTCCGAACCTCATTATACCCTTCATGGGTGATTCCCTAAGTAACACTCTCTCTCCGACCATGAATGCAACATCACGAACTCTACGGTAGGCATAACTCTTCTGCCTGGACTGAGCTGTGCGAAGTCGATCCTGAATAATCTTGACCTTATCTAAGGCATCCTGTACTAAGTCTGTGCCTAACAACCGAGCCTCTTCCGTCTTGAACCACCTAACGGGCGACCGACACCGTCTACCATATAATGCCTCATAGGGAGCCATCTGGATGCTCGACTGGTAGCTGTTATTGTAGGCGAACTCTGTAAGGGGCAAGAACTGATCCCACAATCCTCTAAAGTCTATAACACAAGTGCGTAACATATCCTCCAAGATCTGAATAGTACGCTCGAATTGCCCGTCCGTCTGAGAATGAAATGCTGTGCTCAACTCAACCCACGTACCCAACTCATGTTGTACTGCCCTCCAAAAGTGCGAGGTAAACTGTGTACCTCGATCAAAAATGATAGACACGGGCACACCGTAAAGACAGACGATATCCCAAATATAAATCTCTGCTAATTGCTCCGAGGAATAGGTAACTACCACAGAAATGAAGTGCGCTGACTTAGTCAGCCTATCCATAATAACCTAAACTGTATCAAACTTCCTCTGAGTCCGTGGGAGTCCAACAAAAAGGTCCATAGTGATACGCTCCCACTTCCACTCAGGAATATCTAACCTCTGAAGTAAAACACCAAGTCTCTGATGCTCACACTTCACCTGCTGGAAATTTAGGCACCGAGCTACATAGGCAACTATGTCCTTCTTCATTCGCCTCTACCGATAATTCTGCCTCAAGTCCTGATACATCTTGGCGACGCCAGTATGAATAGAATACTGGGAACAATGGGACTCCTCAAGGATCAACTCACGAAGACCATCCACATTAGGCACTCAAATATGACCCTGCATCCTCAAAACTCCATCATCTCCAATAGTAACCTGCTTGGCACCACCGTGCCGCACTGTGTCTCTAAGGACAAGTAAATGTAGATTGTCCTGCTGATGTCTGATGCGCTCAAACAAAGAAGACCGAGCGACTGTACAAGCTAGAACATGGCTGGGCTCAGAAACATCTAACCTCACGAACTGGTTGGCCAAGGCCTGAACATCCAATGCAAGCGGTCTCTCACCAACTGGAATATATGCAAGGCTACCCATACTGACTGACTTTCTACTCAAAGCGTTGCCCACCACGTTGGCCTTCCCAGGATGACACAATATGGTGATATCATAGTCTTTCAATAGCTCCAACCACCTCCTCTGCCTCAAATTGAGTTCCTTCTGCTTGAACATATACTGCAAGCTCTGATGATCCGTGAATACCTTGCATGGCACGCCGTAAAGATAGTGCCTCCAAATCTTCAGCGCCAGAACAATGGCTGCCAACTCTAGATCATAAACATGGTAATTCTTTNAGGTAATTCTTCTCGTGAACCTTCAGTTGCCGCGAAGAATATTCAATAAACTTGCCACCCTGCATCAATACTATACCCAGACCAATACGAGATGCGTCACAATATACTGTATAAGATCCTGAACTTATGGGTAACACCAATACCGGTGTCGTTGTCAAAGCAGTCTTGAGATTCTGAAAGCTCGCTTCACACTCATCTGACCACCTGAACGGGGCACCCTTTTGGGTCAATCTGGTCAACGGGGCTGCTATGGATGAAATCGCCTCCACAAATCGACGGTAATAGCCCGCCAAACCCAGGAAACTACGGATCTCTGTAGCTGATGTGGGTCTAGGCCAGTTCTGGACTGCCTCAATCTTCTTAGGATCCACCTGAATACCCTCTGCTGATACAACGTGACCCAAGAAAGCAACTGAACTCAACCAAAACTCGCATTTTGAGAACTTAGCATATAACTGGCTGTCTTTCAGAGTCTGAAGAACGATCCGAAGGTGCTGCTCATGCTCCTCTCGACTGTGGGAGTAGATCAAGATATCATCAATAAACACAACCACAAAGGAATCCAAGTAGGGTTTGAACACCCGGTTCATCAAATCCATGAATGCTGCTGGGGCATTTGTCAGCCCAAATGACATCACTAGAAACTCATAATGCCCATACTGAGTCCGAAAAGCTATCTTAGGAACATCGGATGCCCTAATCCTCAAATGATGGTAGCCAGATCTCTAATCAATCTTTGAAAATACCCTGGCACCCTAAAGTTGATCAAATAAATCATCAATCCCCGGCAATGGATATTTGTTCTTGGTGATGACTTTGTTCAACTGCCGATAATCTATACACATCCTCATCGATCCATCTTTCTTCTTCACAAATAACACAGGTGCGCCCCAGGGTGAGATACTAGGTCTAATGAAGCCCTTATCCAGTAAATCTTACAACTGCTCCTTCAATGCTTTCAACTCTGGCCGGGCCATGCGATATTGTAAAATAGAAATAGGCTGAGTAACCGGAGCTAAATCAATGCAGAAATCAATATCCCTGTTGGGTGGCATCCCCAGCAGGTCTGCAGGAAACACCTCTAGAAACTAACGAACAATCGGCACTAAATCTATGGAAGGAACATCTAACTAGAATCGCGGACATAAGCCAAATAAGCTAGACACCCCTTCTCGACCATATGCCGAGCCTTCACATATGAGATAACTCTGCTGGCAGAATGGCCAAGATTCCCTCTCCACTCTAATTGAGGCAAGTCCTATAAGGCTAAGGTCACCGTCTTGGTGTGACAATCTAATATAGCATAATAACGTGACGGCCAATCCATACCCAGTATGACATCAAAATCAACCATGTCGAGAAGTAGAAGATCTACACGAGTCTCAAGACTCCCAATGGTGACCACATACGAATGATAAATACTATCTACAATAATAACATCTCCCACTGGTGTGGACACATACACAGGAGCACTCAAAGAATCACGGGGCACAACCAAATAGGAAGCAAAATAGGATGACACATAGGAGTAAGTAAATCCCGGATCAAATAGAGCTGAAGCATCTCTACTGCAAACTGAAACAATACCTTTGAGAACAGCGTCAGATGACTCAGCCTCAGACCTGGCTGGGAAATCATAACACCGGGGCTGGGCCCCACCACCCTGAACTACGTCCCTGGGATGGCCTCTAGCTGCCTGGTCTCCACCTCTAACGGCCTGACCTCCACCTCTAACTGTTTGGCCCCTACCTCTGGCTGCATGACCCCTGCCTCTGGCTGGCTGAGCAGGTGGTGCAGCAACTGGTGCTGGAACCATGGCACGATAACTTTGATACTGTGAGCTGCCCGTTGCCTGAGTGCAAAATCTAGCAATGTGCCTCGGATCACCACAAGTATAACATAACCTCGGCTGCTGTGACTGCTGACCCTGAAACTGACCCTGTCAACCTGAATAACCACCCTGATAACTCTGGAGTGGAGGTGCACTAATAGAAGCTGGTGGTGCAATGTAGGCTAGCTAGTCGAAATAATGCATCTGAGGGCCACGACCACCTGAGGCACCGTGGGATGCCTGAAGCGCTGAATGAAATGGCCTGGGAGGATGGCCTCTACCAAAAGTGCTCCTGCCTCTAGGTGAGGCACCACTGAACTCACCGGTATGACGAGGTCTTTTGTCAGACCCCTGACCTCCCTGAGTAAGAACCATTTTGACTCGTCAGGCGATATTAGCAGCCGCCTGAAAAGAAATCTCACTCCCAGTCTCCTTAGCCATCTACAATATGATAGGCTGAGCAAGTCCATCAATAAACCTCCTCACCCTCTCTCTCTCGGTGGGAAGCAGAAGAATAGCATGACAGGCCAAATCCACAAAACGGGTCTCATACTGAGTAACAGTCATACCGCCTTGCTGGAGACGCTCAAACTGACGGCGACACTCCTCTCTAAATGTGATAGGAAGAAACTTCTCTATGAAGAGCTGAGAGAACTGGTCCCAAGCAAGAGCAGGCGACCCAGCTGGTCTGGCCAACAAGTAATCTCTCCAAAATTCCTTGGCGGAACTAGTCATCTGAAGTGCAGCAAAATCGACCCCATTGGTCTCTACTATACCCATGTTCCGTAAAACCTTGTGATAGCTGTCAAGATACTCCTGGGGATCCTCTGAAGGAGCACCACTGAAGTGAACAGGAAAGAGCTTGATAAACTTGTCCAATCTCCATAAAGACTCAAAATACATAGCTGGCCCATCTTTGACCTGTGCCGCAATAACCAGCTGAACTAATCCGCGTGGCTGAGCTGCTAGAGCCTGATACTGGGGAGCTATCTGCTCCAAAATGGGAGTGGTAGGAGTCTGGGCTCCTCCTCTAGCCTGAGAGACTGCTGGTGCCATGGGAAATGCGCCAGTCTGGGCCACACTCTCTATAAGGCCCACCAAACAGACCAAAGCGTCCTGAAGTACTGGGGTAGCAATGAACCCCTCCGGAACGTGAGCTGGTCCGGCAGGAACAGTCTGGGCTGGAACCTCCTCACCAAGCTCTATCTAAGGCTACACTGCTGGGGCTACTGCTCGGGCCCTAGGCTGAGCCCTGCCCCTGCTTCGGCCTCTGGCACAGCCTCGGCCTCGACCTCTGCCCTGCGTAGGAGCTATCATTGGAGGCTCTTGCTGCTGATCAGCTGAGGAAGCGGTACGTGTTCTCGCTATCTGCTAGAGAATAAGAGTAGAAGAGTTCGATCAGTATTGAGAAAGAAAAATCGCACGACAGAGAAGGATAAAAGTGTAACTTGTTCCTAAACTTCATAGCCTCTGGAATATAAGCACAGACGTCTCCGTGCCAAACCTCTAGACTCTACTAAGCTTGCTCGTGAATCGTGAGACCTAGGCAACCTAGTGCTATGATACCAATTGTCGCGACCTGAAATTTCCCACCGACGGGACCGTGATGGCTCCTCACATAGGCAAGCCAACGTTAGAAAATCGTTAAACCAATTACTTATTTCCATTAAGTAAATAACAATAATTAACTAAGATAAAATATAATAAGTGCGAAATATAATAAAACTGTATTAATTACTACCACCCGGATCTGGAGTCACAATTCATGAGTATTCTAGAATTTACCAGAAGTAATAGCCTGAAATAAATACAATTGTCTGAATGAAAGAAAACCGTAGGACATAAAAGATAGACGGGGACTTCAAGGTCTGTGAACGCCGACAGATCTACCTTGAGTCTCCGGACAGCGGACCAGTATCAAATCTCGATCAACCTGAGCCTGTATCAAAATCTGCACAGAAAGTGCAGAGTGCAGCATCAGTACAACCGACCCCATGTACTGGTAAGTGTTGAGCCTAACCTCGGCAAAGTAGTGACGAGGCTAGGACAAGATACCCACATATAACCTCAACATTATAATCCTGCTAGTAGCAACAACAGTGAATAAAGAAATAACATAGAAATAATGGGAAGGGAACATGCAATGGGGGAATACAACATAAAGAGTGAGAATAATGAAAAGGCAGAAATAAACTGAATATCCTTAAATGAATTGAGCAATTAAAACAGCAAGGAAAACTGCACGACATCACCATTCGTGCATTAAACCTCTCATAATATACACGGCATCACCCTTCGTGCTTTACACTATTCCTCACAATATAATTAATGCATGCACGACATCACCCATCATACTTTACACTCTTCCTCACAATATAATTAATGCAAGCACGACATCACCCTTTGTGCTTTATACTCCTCCTCACCAATCACAGAATCAATAACAACAGATAGATAAGAGTATCACAAAGAAAGAGGTATTTTACCCATAATCAATAGCACAATGTAATCTCAACCTTGAATCAATATTCCAAAGTTACCAAATTTCAGTGAAACCAGATATGTGTCACCCAACATTTCAAATAACCCGCTAAGCATGGATAGTAGAATTTAAGGCTACAAAATAGACAAGAATAGAATTTCACTCGCATGCTATGACTCGACAATGATGTATAGATGCTCGTCACCTCACCTATACATCGTATCTAACAACCAAAGATGTAGCAAATGAACACATAATACCTATTCCTCAAGCCAAAGTTAGACACGACACTTACCTTGCTCCGAAGGCCACTAAATTCTCAATCACAACTTTTCCTTTGGGATTCACCTCCAAACCACTCGTATCTATTCAAAAATGACTCAATAATATCAAACATTTCTAAAGGAATCAACTTTAATGAATAACTACAGATTTTTCAAATTTTTCTCCAAAAAGTTAAAAATTGACCCCGGGCCCGCTTGGTCAAAACCCGAGGTTCGACCAAAGTCCATTTACCCATTCACCCCCCAGATCGAATATGTAATTGGTTGTGAAATCCAAACTCAAATCGAGGTCTAAATCCCCAAATTCCCGAAATCCCTATTATCTACCCTAACCCCTAATTCTATCATGAAAACTCTAGAGTTTAGGTTGAATTCTTGTAAAATGAAGTAACATATTGAAAGAAACGAGTTAAGGAACACTTACCTATGATTTGGGGAAGAAAATGTCTTTAAAAAATCGCCCTAGGCCTCCTATCCTTATGAAACACGAAAAAATATGGCTGGCGTCCGAATTAAATGAACTCACTGCCCAGCGATCTTCGCACTTGTGCATCTGCACGTGCGGACAGGATGTGCGCTTATGCGGAAAAGGACTGGGCCAACTGGGGCCGGACCTGCGGAAAAGGTTCTTCTTCTGCGGTCCCGCTCCTGCAGAGAGAAGTCCGCATCTGCGGAAAAATGAAGTCCAGGCCTGGATCGCACCTGCGGGGCTATCGCTCGCACCTGCGACCAAAGGCTCGCAGGTGTAGGTACACCAGATTTGGTGCACCAGCAACCTTGTTGAGGTTTGAACTCAACCCGCGCATCGCCCGAATGACACCCGAGCCCTCGGGGCTCCAAACCAAACATGAACGCAAGTCTAGAAATATCATACAGACTTGTTCGCGTGATCAAATCGCCAAAATAACACCTAGAACTACAAATTTAGCACCAAATCAAATGAAATTCTCAAGAATACTTTAAAATTTCTGTTTTCTCAACTGGACGTCCGAATCATGTCAAATCAATTCCGATTCTCACCAAATTTCACAGACAAGTCTTAAATATCATAATGAACCTGTACCAGGCTCCAGAACCAAAATACGGACCCGATACTAACAATGCCAAATATCAATCATTTCACAAAAATAAATAATTTCCAAACTTTTAATTTTCATCAACAATTCATAACTCAAGCTAGGGACCTCCGAATTTGATTACGGGCATACGCCGAGGTCTCATAATTCGACACGGACCTACCGGGACTGTCAAAGCATGGATCCGGACCTGTTGTTCAAAAATGTTGACCGAAGTCAACTAAAATCAACTTTTAAGGCAAAAATTCTTATTTTCATTAGTTTCAACATAAAAGCTTTTCGGAAACTTGTCCGAACTGAGCACACAAATCGAGGAGGGTATAAATGAGATCTTTAAGGCTTAAGAGCGCAGAATCGAGTTCTAAAATATAAGATGACCTTTTGGGTCATCACAATTTATATTTCTGGGTTGTACTTGTTTTCGATGATTGAGCTATTTTAAATGAAAGGAAATTACTATTATGTTTAAATTTAATAAGTTTTACATCCAAATGAGTAGCTTATCTGATGCTTTATTTTAATATAAATGCCGTTTTATTTTTAATGACCCGGCCGGTCGTTTTCAGCTCTAGCACGTCGTTCGACAGTTTGAGGCCCCGAACAACTTCACTTCAGTTATTACGACTTGTACGCATGATCGAAATTTAATTTTGGGAAGTTCATAATTGATTTGGAAAGACAATTCTCATTTCAGAAGCTTTAAGTTGGAAAGAGTGACTAAGGTGTGATTTTTGAGTAAATGACCTCGAAATCGGGATTTAAAGGTTCCAACATGTTCGTATGTCCGGGTCGAATTTTGGATGACCCGGGAACGTTTCAACACCTATTATGGAAGTTGGCATTTTTAGAAGAATTTCTTAAATTTGAGTTGAAGTGCATTTCAATGTTATCAATGTCCGTTTGGGATTCCGAGCCTGGGAATATCTCCGTATAGTGATTCTGTTGTTGGGAGCACGCTCGGATGTGGATTTGGAGACACGTAGGTCATTTTGGGGTCATTTGGCGAAAGTTAGGAATTTGAAAGTTTTGAGAAGTTTGACTGTGATGACCCAAAATATCATATTTAAATTTAATAAGTAATTTTGTATTCTAAGACCTCGAAAAGCACCATATATAATTCCTCGACTTGTGTACGCAGTCCGTATAATTTTTCGGAAAGTTTTTATGTGTCAAATGGATTAAAATGTGAAATAGAGTTTTAAAACTCAACTAAGTTGACTTTGGTTAACATTTTGAAAAAATGGACCCGAATCAGTATTTTGACAATTCCGGTAGGTCTGTATCGTGATTTGGGACTTGGGCGTATGCCCGAAATCGAATTTCGAGGTCCCTAGCCCGAGATATGGAATTTTGACGAAATATTAAAAGCTTGAAAGCTTAATGATTTTTAAGAAATTACTGAAGTTGGATTTATTGACCTCGGGTCCGTATTTTTGTTTCGGAACCTGGTATAGGTCCACTATAATATTTATGACTTGTCTACCGAATTTGGTGAGAATCAGAGTTGATTTGACGTGATTCAGACGTCCGTATGTAAAAATATAAGATTTAAAGTTTTCTTGAAAATTTCCTTTGAATTTGTGTCCGATTCGTAGTTCTAGGTGTTATTTTGGCAATTTGATCGCGCGAGCAAGTTCATATGATGTTTTAAGACTTGTGTGCATGTTTGGTTTGGAACCCCGAGGGTTCGGGTGAGTTTCGGATAGGATACGGGATGATTTTGAACTTAGAAAATCTAGTTTTTCTGCAACTTCAGGCTTCTGGTATTTCCTTCATCGCGTTCGCAAAGGTACTCTCACGAACGCGAAAAGCAAAATGGGCTGGCTGAATTTTCCTTCTTCACGAATACGAAGATTGGGTCATGAATGCGAAGCTATGGGGACTTTACCCTTCGCGAACGCGACCAGCTCAACGCGAACGCGAGGCTTTAGAGGCCTGGGGGAGGGGTCAGTTGTCCTTCTACGCGAACTCGAGCACTTGTACGCGAACGGGAAGGCCAGGGGGATATATCCTTCACGAACGCGAAGGATGAATCGCGAACGCGAATGCCGCGGGTTGCTATTCATCGCGAACGCGAAGAAGGCCTGATGCATGTGACTTAAAATAGAACCAAAACGGGATTTTTCCCATTTTTCACAAACCCTCAATTATAACTCGGCTTAGGGGCGATTTCTAAGGCGTTTTTCACGATTTCGAACTGGGTAAGTGTTCTTTATCATATAGTGATTGTATTTCATAAATCTAAGTCTATATTCATCATTTATTTCGGATTTAGACGGAAGAAATTGAAATTTTTGTAAAGCTTTCCAAAAACAAAACAATTAGATTTGAAGGTCCATTTGACATTGGAATTGGATAATTTTTGTATGGTTAGACTCGTCTCGGAATGAGTGTTCAGATTTCGTAAGCTTTTCCGAGATTTGAGACGTGGGCCCCACTGTCGAATATTTAAATAAATTTCAGATTGTTATCCGAAAAATTTATTAAATTCATATGGAATTAATTCCTATGATTAGTATTGAATATATCGAATTGTTTGTGAATAGATTTGAAGCTTTCGGAGTCAAATTTAAAAGGAAAAGCTGTGGTTGAATAATTGATTGGAATTTGCAAAGTGAGGTAAGTGTCGTGGTTAACCTTGACTTGAGGGAATAAAACCCTTAGATTATTTGTTATGTGAAAAGCATGTGAATGGCGTATAGGCGAGGTGAAGAGTGTCTATACGTCGTGAACTTAATTGTTTGCCTGCTTACTTGAAAAATTATAAATTATTTTAATCCTAAATTAATTATTATAATAATTATTTCTCTCCTATTCCTTGTCAAATATACATTCTTGAATTCCTGCATTAATTGTTACATGCTATTTGAATTATGTGTTTTAATTATTATTTGACATTTAGCATATTAAATATTAAACGGCATATTTTCTCTCTGATTTCTATAATAATTTACTATTAGCCTTTGTTTGTTCGTAATTAAATCATAATTATTGTATGCTTGCTGTCTTATAATTTTTTATTAATTGTTGCATTTATTGGGGAAATTCTTCTATAAGAATTGGTAAATGAATATGTTGGAGGAGCGGGTTGCACGCCGCAACAAAAGTAATTATAATGAATATATTAAAGGATCGGGTTGCACGCCGCAACAGACTTATTCAAAGTCCATATTAGAGGATCGGGTTGCACGCCGCAACAGACTTATTTAAAGTCCATATTGGAGGATCGGGTTGCACGCCGCAACAGACTTAGTAAAAGTCCATATTGGAGGATCGGGTTGCACGCCGCAACAGACTTA